>LGSN01000114.1:0-77722 GCA_001314375.1 Phytophthora podocarpi | reverse complement strand
TCAGTACGCTGGTGCTGTCATCATGATTTCCCACAGTGAAGAGTTCTACAACTCGTTGAGCACGGAGACGTGGCGGGTGGAGTCTGGTTGCCAGACTATCATCGGCGAGGCCCAGGAGAAGAAGTACCAGGCCGCAGGTGATCGAGAAGGAGCCCGAGGAGGATAAGAAGGTGGGCATCAACATCAACGCGAACATAAACTACACCAAGCTCACGAACCCAAGGCGCTGTGTCCGCTCAGCAAACTGCAGATCCGTAACTCAGTAAGCAGTGTAAGGCTGCTGGCGTGTCGTTCGATGACTACGTGGATGGCCTCACGCGTGAGAGCCCTGAGGGGAAGCGGCTGTAAGCGATCAATACGCCCAGAGAATTATGAAACAGAAACCATTGCTGGAGAAGTTTTGTGGCCTTGGTTGCCACCAGCGCAAAAAAATTGTTTCGACAATCCCTACTGGCATTGATTCATGTTCTTGCCGCAGTATTTGCAAATTAACAGCAATAACCAAAGCTAGTAACTGAGAGAAACCGCTTACAACAACCAAAGCTGCTGCGTACGCCACACAATATTCATATATGCCCTGCACACAGACAATTTATTGTGTATTGTCATTCCTTGGGTGCATCTGGGGCACTTGTATAACTTCAAGCAGGTCGCTTCAAAGGTGCTGATCTCTTCCGGCGTAGGTTCACAAACCTCGGTTTCAATCAATTGTGCTACACCACCACCAACACCACCACAGGACACCGGCCCCGCTGCAGCGGGGTCGACTGAAGATCGTTATCCTCCTGCGGGAGTTCGTGCACTGCTACCGAGGTGACATCGAGCGTTGAGCTGCGAAGTATCATGCAAACCGAGCTCAAGGCGGAGGAGTACACATTGAAAGACGCTGTGAATGGGTTTCAGACAGTTTCGATGGCACGTTGGTCCAGACAGGGTTCGTTGGTCTCGTAATGGAAACTATCGCTCATGATTCTCGCCATGGTCGGGCGGCACCCAGCATCGTGTGCTTGCAGGTGCTGAAAAGCGTCATCGCCAAGTCCCGTACTATAGCTGGAATGCTCAAATCCAAGCGTATGAGGTTTCATGCTGCTAAGAATGCAAAACTTTTGCGTGCAGAAGAATAGCTCAACCAAGAAATGTGCACTCTGGCAGTGTTAAGGAGGTCCAGGTTTGTAACGGTTGTGACGAGTCAGGTTGCAGGCCAGGGCTGTGGCGAGAGTGCAATCAAGGGAGCTACAAAGATCAAAGGGGCGTGCTGACACGTGTTTGCCATAGCTGCTCGGTGAGACCATTTACCTGAGCGGTGATGCTGCTAAGCCCAAGTTGAAGTTATACCGTAGATTTGTGCCGTTCAGATTTTAGCCATCATTAATCAGATTTAAGACGTTCGAATTTAGATATACCCGTCTAAATTTGATTTGAAACGTCTGGCCCGTCGTCGCGCACGCCAGGTGAACCCCACACGCTGATTTCGGTCCGCCCTACGACGAGGATGATGGCTTGATCCACTCGCATGATCGTCCGATCTCAAGACAGCAACAGAACGATACCGGTAAGTTGAACGAGAGGTTGCAGCAACCTCTCGTTCAACGTTGATCCCATCGCAGTGGGTCTTCCTCGCTTCTCTCTGCTCGGCACAAAACAGACTTTCCTCGGCGCTTTGCTGATCGAAAGGACTCCGCCTTCTTGTTTCGTACGTTGATGTACATGTAGCGTGAATCACGCTGGTAAACGTCGCTCCCTTTTGCGCGCCCATCAAAAAGGCCAAGACACCATTGTCGAGACCAGCGGGGCCCCGTTGACGTGAGTGGAAGCATGAGCTCTTGCCCACGTGCAGGCGGGACAGCATGCATCTGAAAAAAATTGATGCGAGCATGTGAGTTTTACAGTTGGTTGCAGTGATCGCAGCGATAGGGGATCAAGCATCAGATTTAGGATACATGTATTAATAGTTTTACACAACCCACCATTCGCGTGTTTCTGGCATGTTTACACATCTTAATTTAGGCATCCCCTGGAAGTTTATACGCTTCTAGGTTGCCCCTTGCGAGAGCAGTGCTCCAAGATAACTATCCGGTCTTAATTAAAGCGGGTAGTTTTCTTTGGAACACCAGCCAGCCTGACCAGCCCCTTAGGGCACTGCAGTGCTGCAAGAAGTTACGATCGGGGGCTCATTTGCGACTGACCACCACGGCCGTTGATATTAATACCAAACGATATGTCCAGACGGCGAAGCAAGTATCGACCAACTGCGCTCAGAAAGTGTCATTGCTCGCGGAGCTGTAATGCCCCGCGTTCCCAGCTGCGGGCGCGGCATCCCGGCAGAAATCGGTCATAAATCATCGCCCCGGAGAAGCGCAGGTGCTGCGCCTGGTGGGTGTGTCCACGTCGATGTCCAACCTCGTTGATGCGGGCGTCGGAGCTTGATGCCGCAGCTGTCGGGGCTTGTCAAGCGGGGATATATGTTTGCTGGCGCCCGTATCATTCATTCGACCTTGGAACAAGAAGTCGGGAGCGACTTACATTCGAGCTGATCAGCTCGCTGAGCCCGAGCACGCTTCCGGGGGCTGATTCGGCCGTTGCCGACGGCTTCCGCGAACGCTGCAGCGCCGCAACAACCGCGCGTTGTTGTTCGACGCGTGCGTGCGGCGAGACGGCCCGAAAGAGCCCTACAGGCCCTCATTCGTATTTAAGTACAGTACAGGAAAGACTCGATATAGTACACATACAATTTGCTGATTGTACTTTTGCTTGTGGGAACCCAAACTCCGTTTTCCCGAATTATGAACAGATAGAAACGGCTTTTATGAAACGGCTTTCTGTTTTGCCGAAAAGGCACGGCCCGGCCAATCAGCTACGTCGCGTGATTGCGGTTCAGCAGCTGGTGGTCGCCGCATCATTCGCGTCTTGCTCTCGTATGACACGACCGCTGTCCCTCCATCACGCCGCTCTCCCACTTGAGCTCTCCATTATTCAATCAGCCTCGCAACAGCAACAGCTCAGATAGCCCCCGCTACACAGACCGTAGCAGACATGTCGACGCCGTCCAAGAGTAACAACACCCCGCGCCTTTCCGCGGTGGCGCAGCTGGAGAAAGCCGCCAGGAAACTGACGCTGTACTCGCGGGCGCTCCGTGAGCAGCTCGTGCGGCTCCGCGAGGACCTAGTGACTGAGAAGCAGGCCGTGCTGACGTCCGAGGACGACGTGAGCGAGTCGTCGGCGCGGCTGCAGGAGATCGAGGAGCTCATGGCCAAGCTGCAGCTCGAGATCGACGCGCTGCGCATGCTGCCGCCCTCGCACGACGACGGTAGTCTAGCCGCGCGCGAGCAGGAGCTCGAGGAGCTGGAGGAGGAGCGCCACGAGGAGCTAGAACTGCTCGTCCACATCCAGAGCATGCTGCAGATGCACCAGAATACGCACAGCAAGATGCAGCGCATGATCGCTGCACTCACCAAGGAGATCCACCGCGTGCGCCAGCGCGAGGAGGTCGTCGTGCTCGCCGCGCTGCGCAGCCGCATTGTAAAGGTCTTCGCCTCCAAAATCTAGAGCAGATAGATAGCAGCCAGCTAGCCCGCCGCCTCGTCCGAGTTAAGTCGCCAGCGTTTCACCAACCACACGAGGAAAGACGTCGTCATCGCCATCGACGCGTACCATCCACTCAATCCTAGCCAGCGATCAACCAACCTCCAGCAACAGCATAGACGCTAGCAGCTTTTTGCTGGAGACCCTTATTTATCGAACAAAGTTTTTCGAACCCACACATCATCTCAGCTGCGATCTAATTTCCCCTGATTTAAATTATACTCTCTAAAAACATGGTCTCACTGGAATGAAGTATCGACATTTTAGAACACTTTCCGTCCCCTAAATTTGAATCGCTAAAGTCATTCTAGAACGGCACTCCACGTTTTTCTTTCTTCTTTGCTTCAAGAATCTTTTTGAGAAATGACGCTTGGGGGCTTCGTGCTGGATGAACAGGGCGAGGAGGACCTGCTGCGCGAGGCGCTGCAGACCGTGCGCGACCAGGGCTTCCGCATGCAGCGAGCCGCGGACGCGGGGGACCAGCCAGCCGTGCTCAAACACGCGGCCGAAGTGCTACGCGAGCTGCGCACGAGTCTGCTATCTCCTAAGAATTACTACCAGCTCTGTAAGGAGTGACATTTCCATCATACGTACTGTAAAATGTAGCTAACATATTATTATTATTATATTGTAGACATGCAGGTGATGGACGAGCTGCGGCACTTCGAGAGCTACGTGGACGAGCAGCAGCAAGCGGGCGCCTCCATGCGAGTGCTCTACGAGCGCGTCCAGAGCAGTGGCAATGTGCTGCCCAGACTGTACGGGTCAAACATTACAAGCACACCTTGTAGTATTCCCTTATATTATTATTTTCTTACTACCTACTATTATATTGTGTGCGACAGCTACTTGCTGGTGACGGTAGGTGCGGTGTACATCAAGTCCCGGGAAGCTCCAGCTCGTGACGTGCTCACAGACCTGGTGGAGATGACGAAAGGAGTGCAGTACCCGCTGCGAGGGCTCTTTTTGAGGCACTATTTGTCTCTCAGTGTTCGTGACAAGCTGCCGGACACGGGCTCTGTGTACGAGCAATCAGGCGGTGGCACCGTCAGCGACTCCATCCATTTCTTGCTGCAGAATCTGCGGGAAACCAATCAGCTTTGGATCCGACTGCAACACCAGAAGATTGGAGGCTCCCGGCCGCTGGCCGTTCGAGAGAAGGAGCGGATGGAGCTGCGACTGCTGGTTGGAACGAGCCTTGTACGGCTCAGTCAGATGGACGGAGTCACACGCAGTGTCTACGCTGAGCAGGTGCTGCCTGGGCTACTGGATGATGTTGTGCTTGGCTGCAAAGACTCCATGGCACAGCAGTACCTGATGGACTGTATCATTCAGGTTTTCCCCGACGAGTTTCATTTGCAGAATCTTGAGAGGCTGCTGGATGCAATGGAAAAGCTGCAGCCAAATGTCGACGTCGCGTTGATTTTGACAGCGCTTCTTGAACGCCTCACTAAATTTCGAGAGGCGCAGGGCAGTGTTACCAACACAGGGCAGCACCAAGCAGAGGTGGACGACCATGGCAAACTAGAACAGGAGCAGCAAGATGGACTTCAGGTTTTCCAGCAGATGATGACTACGACTTCCAAGCTGCTGTTGCGCTCATCGCGATATACTGTTGGAAGTGGAGGTCCTCCAAGCGAAGGTGGCGGTGGCGACGTACACTTGGCCTCTGTGTTGCCTTTTTTCGTGACGTTTGCTACTTTCTCCCTGGTATGGTTGGGTAGCACCAAGAGCAAGAATCCAGACACAACGACAGCCCTTCAGCAGATAGTGTCTGGGTGCTTAACATTTTTACGTGAGCGAACAGCCTGGCGCGTTGACAAAGATAAGCAAACGCGCCAGCTCGTGGTTTCACAGCTAAAATCTCTCGCGCTCACGCTCCTTCGAGCGCTTTCCATCCAGGATCTTATGCAAGTCCCCGCACTGCGTGAATTGCTTGCACTGATGCCGTGGCAGGGCGCGTGGAAGGATGTGGCACTAGCGTGGATCCGTGTGCTTCTTGTGCGTCATGAGCGTGTCTACGACGAGAAACAAATGGACTTTTTGCTGCAGATGCTGGCACCATTGGTGCGTGATGACCCCAACGAGTTGCAGTCACTACCCCCAGCCAACGCAACTGAAGTGGGGAACAATAAGGAGGCTGAGATTTTTGAAGCTGAGCAGCAAACGCTGGCCAAGGTCGTCCACCTCGTAACCAACGACGACCTCGACGTCAAGTTTCGCGTGTTTTCCGTGGCGCGGCGTGCATTTCTGCTGAGCGGTGTTTTCCGGATTCGTTTCACACTTGTGCCGTTAATCTACCAGTCGCTGGCACTTGCTAGAGACCTAGCAGCTCATTCCCAGGAGAGAACGCAAACTCACGGACAAGAAACCAAAGCGGAATCAGAGACCGCTGTATCTGCTGGGAGCTCCAAAACTTTCGTTACAACGCCTCGCGAAGTTCTTCAATTTGTACATGAGATGGTGACGGCGCTGGCGTCCAAGCAGGATGCGCTGTCTGTTTCGTGCGTCCACTTGTTTCTGCAGTGCGCCCTTGTAGCCGATGGCTGTGCCTTTGAGACAGTTGCGTACGAGTTCATCACGCAGGCCTTCATTGTGTACGAAGACCAAATCACGCTTGCACGTGAACAGTGGCGTGCCTTAGAGTTGATGGTGGCATCACTACGTGCGACCCGCAACCTCTCGAGCACCAACTACGAGGTTCTCGCCACCAAGACCACACAGTACGCTGCTCGGTTGCTCAAGAAAAACGAGCAGGCCTCGATGGTGCTGAATTGTGCACACCTCTTTTGGGTAAGTGGATGCGCTGGAATTGGTTGCACGAATTGGTGTAGTGATGTTTTGTCCGCTATGTCTGTTATACTGCACAGCACCCGTCCCAGCAAGATGGAAAGCGCGTCCGGGAATGTCTTCAGCGATCGCTACGCATTGCAGATGCGATCAAGGACACGACGTCAAACCAGGTTCCCCTTTTCCTGGAGATATTGGAGGCTGTACGTTGGCTTGGTTGCAATTTGCGTTGAGCCTGCTTAGCCTTCAGACATCCCACTGACATATCCTTGCTTCTCGGCTTAATGCTGGCATACAGTATTTGTACTTTTTTGAACTGCAGACACCTGAGGTGACGCACAACTACTTGGTGGGCCTGTTGGCACTCGTGAAGGACCACCTGGATAACATGGAGCATGGACAGATGCGCAGGGAAGGCGAATTCCGTTATCGCGCCATCGTGCGCTACATGGATGCCTTGGATATATCCGATGGCGCGCTGTCGACCTCGTCTTCATCTTCATCGCGGTAGTATCTATAAAAGCTGGCGTGTTCACCCTGCCTTGCGGGTTTCGCTAACGGTGCTCTAATGCGTAAACGCGCACCAAGTGTATTCTCTTTAGTCGTTTTATTCAGTGGGCTGTGGTAACATCGGAGACGCGCTTTGTTTTGCCTGCATGGTTAGGTCCGTCACTAGAGAGGACATTTGCATTGTCGAAGCTGGTACCGGTAACGACCTGTACGCAAGGAGACCACGTGAGCGTCAATGACTGACTGCCCCTGCAAGACCATGGCTCTCCATACTTCCTCTGGTAACCGACATGCAGCTCTGCATCTACCGACGGGGCTGATGCAGTGTGCTTAGCACACTCAGCATTGACCTCCTGGGTGTGTGTAGCAAGGGCCTGCTGGGGCTTTCCTGAAGAGCGCAACTCACTTTCTCGCGAAAGAGTCCGGTGTTACCGACTAAACAGACCTGGAGCTGCTCTCACCATTCTGTCAGCGTCTACAGTGTACTACATAGGAAAGCAAAGCTTGACGGTTAACCGAGAAACTGCAATACACATACTCGCGCTGGTTGTGTGTAAACGCAATGGCAGCTTGCGGCACTGTTTCGTAAAAAGCGCCTCGCTTCGTACCCAGTGAGTCTGTGGCAAGACTCCAAATCCAAGTCAACCCTTTCAGCACCAGTTTTTTCTTAGCCTCATTGAAGCTGTCAATATCAACCTGCATCAGGTTTCCACTCCACAGTCCTGATAACCATTTCGGTGGTCTGCACCACCAGCAACGACGCACCCATCTTCTCTCCTCGCCTCTCTGTTGTATTTACTTGATTGTTTGTTTCCTTCTCCTCATCAGTCAGTAGCAGCAATTGCAGTCCAACGCCCACCTGAATGAAAAGTCTTCCTCTGCCTCCTCCGCTTTAGTGGCCGCCGTGGTAGCCCTCTTTCATCTTGTACCGCACGCCGCAGTACTTGCAGGTCTGCGGGCTGTTGTGCTTGCGCGTGTCCAACTGGATGTACTCGACTGGGTGGCCCAGGGCGCCGCCGCCGCCGTCGCACACCGCCACGCTGCTGGCCAACTCCACGACCGGCACCTGGGCGATCCGCTGCTCGGCGTCGCTGCGGTGGCGGTTGATGTCCTAATCGCAGCGTTTTACGGACAAAGTGAAGCGAATTAGCAACTATAGACCAAAGATTAGCTAGACAGTTCGCAATCCTCACTTCGAGCGGTGTATGGTGATCGTAGATCGTCGAGAAGTGAGCACTTTGCAGGCGGAAAGCGGTGGTGACTGGCGCCGCCGCGCGCGGGGCGCAGGCGCGCGCCGCAGTGGCCAGAAGCGCTTGGGAGCTACGACGCAGCATCTTCACTGTCTGGTGGTCCGTTGTTCACTGGGGCTCAAAGGCCAAATGTGAGGTCATCGCTGCAGTTATGTAAGTTATATGTAGTATTAAGTTCATTATTAAGTACGATTGTGTTGTATGTAAATTTGATGTGGTAAATTTACATCATTGAGTACGATTGCAACAGTAGCGATGACGGTGCTGGTGACGGAGATTCTGGGCGTGTTGGCAGCGCAGCTGCAGGCGACTTCTGTGTCGGAATGTGAGGATCTCCCGTCTGCGAAGACGTTCTTGCAGTCGCGACCTGCTGGCGTGTACACGTGCGCAAGGGCGAGAGTGAGAACGAAGGCGAGGGCTTCATCCTCCGAGCTGACGAACGAGCTGGTAGAATGGTCCTTCCACTTGCAACGGTTGTCAACTGGTCTCGGTGTGGTGGACACCAACTTCAACCAAGACAAGTTGAAGTTGGACACGTTGAATATGGCTACGGAACGATTGGCGACCACTATATTGACGCAGTGGCACGCGACGGAGACCACGGTGGACGGAATGCTGTCAGTGCTCTGGTATCCGCTGCGAGAGAGCGACGACTACGGCGTTGCTGTCCACATGTGTCCAATGCCGCAGTCCAAGTGTCTCGCATCGACGCTGTTGGTCTACGGAGAAGGGAGAGAGAACGCTCGATGCAAACACACGCAGTGGATCGAAGACCGAGTGCCGATCGAGAAGCATGTGGCACACTTGGTGGAGACGCGAGGCGAGCCGATCCACGAGGTTTTGCTGAGCAAGGCAGGGCCGGGAGGGGATAGATTGCTGCTGGAAGGGCTGATCACCAACTTCTTCGTTGGTACGGACGGGCTACCGCTGAATTTGAGAGGGGGATACAAAGTTGAGAAAGCTGAAGCTGCGTTTCTGAATGTTGCAGTGAAGGGTGGTGTACTGTACACGGCGGACGAAGGTGTGTTGGAGGGGAGTACGAGGCAGCTGGTGCTCAAGGCATGCAGCGATCTGTCCATTCCGGTGGTTCTCGAGGCGCCGAAACTATCGGAGCGAGACTCGTGGCAGGCGGCGTTCGTAACAAGTACACAAAAGCTGTTGCTGCTGCTTCTTCACCTGAGAGCTGGGCACATTAAATTTCTGACTTGTTTTGTGTCCTTGCGTAGGTGCTATTCGTGTAGTGATCGATGTTACGCGTCTGCTGTGGGAAGAGAAGGATGGCGAGGAAAAAATGCTTCATGAGACCTTAGTTCCGAGCGACAGCAGTGGGTTCACTCAAAGGATCCGAGACCAGATATCTACGCAGCGCATGTACCTCGACTAGATTGTAAGTAAGTATCGTACAATTTCTGCTAAGGATGAGTGGCGGTGGTGGTAACAGCTTGTGGCTTTGTGTGTTGCCAGAGACCTACAGATCACCTGACTGATGGAGTATCGGATCGACCTCCACCACCAACGGTAGTAGTTATGAAAGTTGACGCATTAACCATTTTTGCTCTAAATGCGTGAACTAATGCGTCAATTCGCACCAAGCGTATTTTCTAGTCTGGTTTATTGTGTGTGTTGAGGTCACGCGGGAGACGCGCTCTGCTTCAAGTGTACTTCTGCATCGATGGGTCCGTCGCTAATGAAAACATTCGCATTGTCGGATTTGGTAGCGACTTCAGAAGAAGTGGACCACGAGAGCGATAAAGGTCTCACGAGCAGATCCATGGCTGTCCACACTTCCTCCGGTGCGCCGTCCGAACCGACATGCACTTCGATATCAACCGACGGGTCTTGAAGAACATTCAGCATGTGTCTACCGCCTGGGTGTGCTGCAAGAGCTTGCTGGAGCTTTCCTGAGCAGTGCAATTCGCTTTCTCGTCCATGAAATAATGCGTTAATCCCGTAGAAGATGACACCGGTCGAGAACACTCCAGTCTTTGATTGAGTTCGTTAGTACACAAACGCAAACAAATGGTTAGACCGGGGGCACACAGGCGGAGCATCAAAAGTGTACGACTTACTGGAAACATGCGGAGGGCGACGAAGAGCTCGCTCAAGTCGTGACCCGATAGGTGATGAAATCTCACGACCACAGCGGCGCCAGCGTCGTTGTTGTTGTCACAGGTGAGCTGGGTCAATGCAGGTGCACTCTCGTGTAATGCTTTGGCGACGTGTTTTACTTGCTGTTGAACTCTTGCGCTCTTGTGGAGATGATGCAGTCTTCGAGAAGCCAGGTCTTGGTCAAAGAAGCCGGCGTCTGATCCAGGGGGTGTCGAGTACACTGCGTCTCCAGTCTCAGCGTTCATGAGGAATCCGCGTGCCAACCGAATCGCTGAAGAACTCTGTTCCATGATAGCTGCACCGTCGCGACTCCAGGACACGATCGAGTTGAGGATGCCCCGAGCGGTAGTTTCCATCACGAGACCGACGACGCCAGTCTGGAAGGCGACGAATTCGTCCAGCGTGCCGTCGCAGCCGTCTTGAAACCCATCCAAAGCGCTCGTCAGCGTGTACTCCTCCGCCTTAAGCTTGGCTTGCTCGATACTCTCCGCCGCAAGTCGATCGATGTCGCCTCGGTAGCAGCGCACGAACTCCTGCAGGATGACCAAGCTCTTTAATCGCCCCAGCTGCAATAGCGCTACGTTTGCACAGAAGTCGCCATTGTCCGGATTTGCTGTTGGTGGCGTGGCGCAAATGATCGCAACCGAGATTTGTGCTTCTACGTCTGAAGAGATCAGCACCGTAAAACCATTTTGCAGCTCGAGATGACCGAAGGATTGTGCTTGGGCGAAGTGGAATAGGCTGGCGAGTAGCATGGCGAGCTGCGGGTACTGGAATGGCAGTGTGTCATCCTGGTCCCACAACAGGAGTATGCGTCCCGATGTCGTCACGACCAAACATGCTACGGCCGAGGACATGCTCTCAGGCATTCTGTCAGCGTGTACGGATGTCTCTCGATCAAAAGCAGTACATTCGCTGTGAGACGACTAAGCAGCAAAGCTAGAAACAGCGACGCACATACTCAGACACCCGCTATTTCTGTGGGTAAAACGCATTGGCAGGTGGCGGCGCTGGATTGCATTAGTGTAATGGACAGCTACGCACCAGATCTCGATGTTGAGGCTGGCACTGGGTGGTACAAAGCGCTTCGCTTGGTTCTTCAGGATTGTTTGCACATATCGTTCCTCTGTGGGACTTCAGTACGAGCGGTTGGACTCGCAGAGCTCGTGGAAGTATCATCTAAGGAGCCGAATCGGACTGGAACCGCAGAGTCCTTCGGCGTCGAGGCTTTGGCTAAGCGCCTCGCTGGCTGATGTTCACCTGCGGCAGGAGCAGGAGCTTGCATCAGCGGAAGCGAGATCATGGGCATTGACTTGAAGAAATTGCGGTTGGCAGCGGCAGAAGCTCTTGCTGCCTCCTCCTCAGCCTCAAATACCGCCAACTTTTCCTGAATGTCAGCCATCTCTCTGTCCAAACTGGTGCTCTCCGCGAGTATGGATTTTTTCTCTTCTTCGTGCGCGAGCCTCAGTGAGCTCAGATCCTTTCTCGCCTGAGACTTCAGCTGACGCTCGAACTTGGCCTGCTTAATCCGCATGGAATTCACCTCTTTTGCATGCTCATTTTGCAGCGCGAAGACCTTCTGCACGTGTTTTGTCTTCTTCTGTACCAGCTCGCGCTCCAACTGGACAATCTGTGCCATCAACTCCTTCTGCTGGACAAGCAACGATCGCTCTTCTTTGTGAAAGCTGCGCTGCTTCTCCAAAACTTGCGTCGCAGCGGCCGAAATATCTTCCTTACGCTGACGATCTGCAGCAATTGACTTCTCCAGCTCCTCTGTCCGACTGCGAGTCCAAGCGAGGTCGCTCTCGGCGTTCTTTACTCGCACGTCGTGCTTCAAATTCATGGTCGTGATCTCAGTCTTCAGACGTTCTAGCTCGCTCTTTTTGCTGTTAAGCTCACCGTGGAGCGCGCGACGCAGTTCAGTGAGCTCCACTGTAGCCTGTGCCATTTGGTCCTCGTATGAGCGCTTTTGGTCGTTTGCAGAGGCGGTTGTGTCTGTCTCCTGCACCTTGACAAGCTCATACGCGCTATCAAGTTGCTCTTTCTCCTCCTGCCAACTCCGCATGTGCATTTGGTACTGTCGAAGAACCATTGCGCTCCACTTCTGAATGGATGTGCGGACAGACTGCAGCAGAGCCTCCTCTAGACAAACATCTACAGCTGGTCCACTGCTTTGCTGTGCATATTCGTCAAGCGCACCCCGCAAATCCGACTTGTACTGTGTCAGCAGCCGAATCAAACCATCGGGAAACTCCTCTCGTGGTCTTTCGGCGAGTAGTGAGGCCATAGCTTCAAGGTTCTTCGGAAGAACACGCTCGAGGATCTTGGTGCAGATATCTGCTGATAACGTCGTGTTACGCTCTAGTGTTTCCTGGAAGTCGAGCTTCACCTGTGCTTCCCATCCAGACATATTGTCCTTGAACATTGTCTTTTGCAGTTTCTCCGGGAGGCTTGAGCGCACCTCACGAATATGTGCCATGGCTGCCTGAACACCGCGGAAATGCGCAAACTGCAGGTCTCGCTCGCTGGGGGCCTTTCCATCTTTGCCGTCCTTTTCAGAACTTGTCACCTCTTGCATCTTGGCGCTGTAGGTCTGTTTCGCCACTTGAAAAGCCTCTGTGATCTCCTGCTCCAACAGTGTGTTTGACGCCTTCTGCATCGTCGGCAACTGCCCGGCGTTCATTGCATCCACGTACGCATCAAGCACCGCTACGAACTGATCCGAGCGCAACTCGTGGCCCATCAACTCTTTCGGCGGCAGCTGCTGACCCTTGTCTGACAAATAATTCCTGTACAATCCATCTACTGCCTCGACAAACTGCGCACGCAGTTCACTCCGGTCCGTCTCAGGCGGTACAACTTCCGTACCATTGCCTTCCACTGCACGACTCAGCGCCACACAATCCCTCACAGGAAAGTACGACTCCATGTACATGCGCAGCATGTTCCTCTGTGTAGCAGCTTCTCCATATCCTCCCTCTGGAGCCAGACGCTGCTCGAAATACTGCGTCGGTGTCAACTTCTGTCCTTCCGCATCTTTGAGCCACTTGATCTTGAAATTCCTGGCCAACCAGACGAACTTAGGCGCATGGTCATGGAACGCACTCGCTGCAGGACACACACGCAGACAGACATACACAATAACATCAAGAGAATTAGCTGTTAGTGTCTCCATAAGGTAGAAAAGCCGAGCCAACGAACTGCAGGGAGCCTCACCGACAGCTTCCTCGTCCTGCATGGCCTTCACTCTCAGTACTTGAGCCACCTTCTCCACCCACTGCAGCTTCTCCACAGCCTCAGCATCGATCTCCCCGTCTGTGTTGTAGAGCAGAGCGGACGAGAGCAGCAACAGCAGCGCCAGCTTCTGATTCTCTGTCTGTTGCTCGTTCTCAGCCTCTAGAGGCGCTCCAGTGGACAGAACGACGCGAGCTTTGTCTCCAGACTTCAGAAGTCTGTCTTGAGGCAGCCAGACCCACAGTAACACGTCGTTGCTGTCCTCAGAAAAAGCAGAAATGTCCACGTCTTGAGGCTGCAGCAGAGAGTGGAGCAGCAACCGTTTGCCACTCGCTGGAGAGCCGAATACGCCCAGAACGCCAATCTGCTGGGCATGCATCGAAAGCAGAGCGTCTCGCGCATCGGGTGAGACTTGCAGCATGGCATCAGAATCACTGGAAGCCGAGAAAACCAGGGGCAACGCGCGCCATTGACCCGCCATGTGGACCTCCTCGTGAGTAATTGCCTTTTTCACGAACTGATTTTGATTGGCTAAATGGGTACATGAGTAGAAATCGGTACCACATTAATGGGTAATGAATTGATACCAATATAGTGGGTAAATAAAAAAGAAATTGATACCAAAGAAATGAATTCTAATTTGGTAATAAATAATTGAAAATAAATTGATATTAAAAAATAATTGTGTACTGAATTGTCGATCCAACCCATTTCAAAGTCTACCTATTTTTCCTGGATCTGTCCATTACTACCCAATTCGCCACGTCATGGAGCTCTCTGCATGGTGGCAGGCGCCGTACTTCACGGAGACCGGATGGAGGCCCAGCGCCAGCGCCGTGCCTTATTTCCAGGCTGCTCTGGTCTTCATGACCGTCGTCTACCTGTTCGAAACGTATCTGGACGTTCGTCAGCACCGTAAACTGCACGACAAGCAGTTCCCCAAGCCTCTGGAGGATGCGATCCAAGGTCTCGGCAGCTACAGCACTAAGCAGAAGAAGGCATCAGACGACACGGATTCAGAAAACGAGGAATCAGAAGAGAAGGAATCAGATGACTCGAAGCCGACGTCGACGACGCTGCTCGCTGCGACGCAGGCCAAGTTCGACAAGAGTCGCGCCTATGGGCTGGACAAGAGCACGTTCGGCTTCGTGAGTGGCGCGTACAACCAGCTAGAGGCGACGGCCTTCCTGCTGTTGGGCTACCTGCCCTTCATGTGGACGATGAGCGGCCAGGCTCTGGAGACTCTGGGTCTGGACGCTGACAACGAGATCTACCGAGCTCTGATGCTGCTGACTCTCACGACCATCCGAGACACGCTCGTGGGGATCCCCTTCGGACTCTACTCGACGTTCGTGGTGGAAGCTCGTCACGGCTTCAACAAGCAGACGCTAGGACTGTTCTTCATGGACAAGATCAAGAGCTTCGTGCTGTTCGTTGTCATTGGGTTCCCAGTCACGGCAGCGTTGATTTACGTCATTCGGTGGGGAGGAGAGTACTTCTACGTGTACGTCTGGGCGTCCCTCTTCGCCTTCTCCGTCGTCATGATGACACTCTATCCGGTGGTCATCATGCCGCTGTTCAACAAGTTCACGCCGCTGGAAGAGGGCCAGCTCCGCACGCGCATCGAAGCGCTGGCGGCGAGCCTCAACTTCCCGCTGACCAAGCTCTTCGTCACGGACGGCTCCAAGCGCTCCAGCCATAGCAACGCCTACTTCTTCGGACTCTTCAAGAGTAAGCGCATTGTGCTGTTTGACACGCTCTTGGAGCAGGCGACGCACAACGAGATTGTTGCCATCCTGGGTCACGAGCTTGGACACTGGCAGCTCTGGCACACTGCGCAAGGCTTTGTGATCCAGCAGGCATATATCCTGGCCTCGTTCTATGTGTTCGGCCTCTGCATGAACGATGCCGATCTTTTTGCAAGCTTCGGATTCGCGGGCGACTCGGCCAAGCCTGTGATCATCGGCTTCCTGCTCTTTTCGCAGACCATGTGGGCGCCGGTGGAGCACGTGCTGTCGTTCCTGATCACGCTGAACACGCGTAAGAACGAGTTCCAGGCAGATGCGTTCGCGGTGGGCCTCGGCCATGACGTTGCTCTCAAGTCGGGACTCACCAAGCTCGCGATCGAGAACCTGTCCAACATGAACCCGGATGTGCTGTACAGTGCCTACCACTACAGCCACCCGCCTCTCGTTGAGCGTCTGAATGCCATCACGGCGGGTGCCAAGAAGTCTCAGTAAGATCGATGTAGCGAGTGATGATTTTCTGCCGTAACGCAGGGGATGCCAACACGATACTTGCTGCTCTTGCTTGTGTTATCTGCACTGTCCATTGCTGTCCTTGCACTTCATGAACGTGGCCCAGCGGAAGGCGCTGTACTCGTTCAGTTTGCACACGCACTAATGTATTTACTTCAAGCAAAACAACGCTACACATCGCGCCATGGGCTCTCCTGGCAGCACTCAAAATGTCCTTGTCTGCATGCCCCCGAAGCAAGAAAAGGCGACGGCCGAACTCTAAGCACACGCATCCGTACGCTCCATTCGTTCGTTGGGTGGTGTCCGCAGCTAATAAGGGCTCCTGGCCAGCACGACGTAGCGCATTCGTGTCTGGTTCGGGTTGTAGATGATATACTCGCTGTGGTGAAGTCCCGTCCGCTCCTCGGGCTGGACTGGTTTGCCTACGGGCCAAACAGCGCCATGAATGTCCACGACTTCGCCAGTGGAGTCTGGACGGCATGACCCAACACCCTTGCAGCTGTGGTAGTAAGCTCCCTTGGCGCGCCCGCCAGCTCCTATGTGTACAAACTGCTTCGCGTTGTCGTCCGAGTTCAGCATCTCCTTGCTCTCACCCAGCGCTACTTCGCTCAGAGCGAACACGCACTGGTTGTGGCCGTTCGTCGGTCGGCAATGGCAGTACGCCTGCGCTTTCGTCACCTTGTCTGTGAAGTATAGTCCTTTGCCAAAAGTTCGTCCATTCGACGCTACCTCGGGCGGCGCAATTCGCAGCCCTTCCGACAAGATGCCCGACCAGTTTGCCAAGTGGCTGCCGTGCCACAGAATCTATGGCAACGGAGCAAACCGCGCAGCAGCGGTTAGCGCCACCGGGTCGTAACAACACAATAAACAACCAAGCAATCAAACAAACCAACGCAAAAACACTCAACGCCTTACCCGTCGGTTGGCAAATTTGCAGAAAGGCTCAAAGCGCGTCTCCTGCTCGGGTTTCTCAACGCGAAAGACTGACAGCAGCTGCAGTCGGTCTTGCTTTCGCCCACAGCAGTTCGAGTTGCGGATATACGTCTGAATTAGCGCAAAATCGGGATCCGAGCTCTTCACAGGTTGTAGTTCGCACTCTAACAAATCGTAACACTCATCCAAGTAGTTTCTCGAGGCGCACCGCCGTGCCACCGGCTCATGGGCCATTCCACGAACGCTAACACCAACTTCAGCCATCAGCTGGACCTTCTTGCCTAGTTTCACCATTGTATCAATAACCTCCAGGCGCGAGTGGTGCGGAATAATTGAGTAGAAGTGGCTGCTTAGGTTCGTCAATCGAGCTCGGGACACCTGCCGGCTGCGCAGTGCTTCGTAGATTTCCTCCAAAGTCTCGTATCCCTGTCAGCAATGCAACAAACACGTTAGCATTACTTGTACACCACGTGATCACCAGGCAGCAAGACCTTCAACATTGACATACGCGCTTGATGGTTGTCTTGGACAGTCGTCCGAGAGGCAGCTTCATGATAGCGTCACCCAACAGATCGTCTGTGACTGTGTACGCATACGACAGCTCGGTGTGGTCAGCAATGAGCGTCAAGAAGTCCTGCACCTCGGTGGGCAAACGCGATGGTGGCGCAGTGCCACATGCACACGTAGATGTGTCCGTAGAAGTTGCACAGGCAGTGTCGCCATCGGAGTTGGCATACAACCAGTCGAATTGGTTGCTCAGGGACCTCCGTACGCTTGTCGTCGTTGTTGCAGTAGTCGTAGAAGTAGCAGAGGAGTACGTCGTCCACATGGCAGCTCGACGACGCTTGCGACTGGAAGACGAGGCTAGCGGCAGTGGCGGCGGTGACGTAGGCACGAGGTCAAAGTCTCGGAAGCTGTCTGCATTGTCCATCTCTCCTTGGTTGTCCGCCAGGGCGCTCGTAAGAGACTCCGAGTACGGCGTGCCAGTGGAATAATCCAGCTCGATCCACGTGTAGCTGCCTTCCTGGTATCGCAGTGCGTGGCGCTCCTCCCACTCACAATTCGTATTGGACGAGAACAAGGTGCAGAACTCGAGCGTAACCTTCTCGGCGCTTGGGAACGGACCTGTGAGCGTCGTCTTGCCTGCACATCCGACTCGCCCCGCTCTGGTCCAGAGGTAGAACTGCTTCTCGAACTCGAGCGCCTGCAGCGCGATGAACTCGCTGTGGTTGTTGTGGACGCGCGCCTGCAGTGGGTGCAGTGCACAACACACACAACACACAAGATGTAAGTGTCTTATTCAATTGCCTAGTCTAAGGTCGCAGGCCTCACTCTTGTGAGCATGGCGTCGTAGAAGCTTCCTCCGTGTCTTAAGACGGTGGCTCTGCGTTGATAGGCCTCTGGCAGATACGGGTCCGGTTTGATGAGATGCAGCTTCTCCTCGTCGTCCTCCGTCTCCGTCTCACTGCTGTGGACGCAGCACTTGGTCCTGCGACCATCATTCTCGCCTTCTTCTTCTTTGTCGTCATCGTCGTCGTCTGGCAGCTGGAGCTTCACGGCTTTGGCGTTGCGACGCGATGTCATGCGCTTTTTGAGCGGCGGCGACAGCACCGGCAGCTGCGACACACTGAGCTGCGAGCGCGTGCTGGCGGCCACACCCGAACGCGCCGTGTGCACGTGCGGCAGGTGGAAGCGACGCGATCGGCTGGGCGTGGCAGGCGCCGGCGACGCGTACGAGAAGGGCGAGGAGCTCATGGCAGCGGCGGGCGATGCCTTCTTAGCGGAGGACGCGGACGCGCGGCGCTTCTTCGTCATCGCGGGCGGGTGATCCGTCGGTCGGTCGCTTGTGTGGCTCGAGGCGCGGCTGGAACTGAACTGGGGCTGCTGCTTCCTCCCTTCTTCGGCTCTGGCGGGTCTGCTGTTCGGTCCTCTTTCTTGGGTCGGCCCGGCCTTCGCTATCTTGAAGTTTGTATGCCAATGTCGTCTGATACTGGTACATGTACTTGCGAACAGTTTTCAGAGGATCGGTGTTCTCGCGTGAAAGGACGGGATGTGCAAAGACGCATCGAGAACGTCCTAGGCTGCAGCTATGGCGATGATGTTCGAGCAGGCCCTCGAAGTGCATGTATTATAGTGAGTCGTATCACTTGCAAGACCATTGCTTGGCGTGCCTTGGTGGTCAAAATCATTTTGAAATGTATTGAAAAGCATCTCGGCGGACGGACGCCGGTTTTTGGACACTGGATCGAGTGCTGGAGTGAGAGAGATCCAGCAGCGGAAATGAGACTGAAGCCCCATCGACGTAATGCGGATGGGAGTATCCACTGGCAACGTGTCCGGCATGAAAAGTGTCGTGGCATTGCTAGACGGCAACTGGCCTTCAACACTACGGTCAAGGGATGCTGGTCACCATGTTGAAGGCAAACTCAGATCTGATAACCGTCCATCCTTTCACACAATAAATACTATTGGACAAAATAAAATTCTATTTCCAACCAATGACTGATGACGGCACAGTGACGAGGTAACGTTGTGACCACTATGCTATTGACGACATGGCGGCGGTGGGCGCCGTAGTGGACGCCGTCTTCGGCTCGTACGACGTCAAGAACGCCAAGCAATGGCGCGACGAGGACCTGCTGCATCGCGAGCAGGAGAAGCAGTGGCGAGAGGACTCGATCCAGCGCGAGTACGAGTGGCGCCGCGCCGACCTGGAGCGCGAGCGGCGCGTGCTGAAGCTCGAGAACGAGAAGCGCATCATCGACGCGCGGCATCGGCAACTCGTGACCGTCTCGCAGATGTCGGCGCTGCTCGCAGGCTTCACCATGTCCACGATCGTGGAGGTGCAGATAGCAGACGCGACCAGCCAGCTCGTGATGATCGCGTACGGCGCCGTGTGCTGCTTGGAGGTGCGAAATGTGACGAGGCGCCAATGCATTTTGCTCTCCGCTGCAAGTTGTAGCTGCAGCTCATAGACTGACGTTGTTGCTGCTGCTATTTCTGCTACAGTTTATAGTCATGTTGATGTGCATGTTGACGTGCACAGCGCTGCTGCTTGCGCTGACGCGGTTCGTGACGCACACGCTAGAGGGCGAGGTGCATGCGCTGTCGTCTATGGAGCTGGACGTGGTGTCGCCCTTCTACGGCTGGTGGCTCAGCAAGTGCGAGCGCGAGTGGATCATGGCCTACCACCTCTTCCGAGTCGGGTTGTCCTTGTTTCTCGCGCAGGTGGCGCTGCTCGGCTGGGCCGTCTTCGGCGAGTGGGTGGCCGCTGCATCTTGCATGACGGCGCTGTGCGTGCTCGCGCTCGCCTACTTGGAACTGCGCGTCGCCAGCCGATGGAGATACCTCGTGCGGTTCCCGGAGCCGCAGACGCCCGGATCCCCCACAGCAAGGAGTCCGACCAATGCGTCGCCCCCTCTAACTCTATAACCAAGTCGCTAATGTACATGTGCCTGCCACCAACGTCACATTTCCAGCGCACGGATGATGTCAACCTGGCGTGGATCTTGGTTGCATAGCGTCCCGCCTCTCCGCGCATTCTGGTGTTGGCAGCTTTTTCTTGTGGCTCCACGCATTTGCGCATACGCTGCACCGTCCAAGCACCACTCGCATACATTATCGTAGTATAGTTTTTGTACAAGCTCTGTTCATTGCTTCAGCCGCCACCTCAGCGCCCAGTCATTTAGCGACAAGAGCTGCAGGTGACAAGTGGATCTCTCGTGACGATGGCAGACAAATTCGTGGTGCACAAGTTCGGCGGCACGTCCGTGGGCAGCGCCGACTGCTTCGCCAAGGTGGCGGACATCGTGTCGGCGCTTGAGGCCCCGCGCGTGGCGGTGGTGGTGTCGGCCATCGGCGGCAAGCCCAAGGTCACGGACCTGCTCATCTCGCTGCTCGAGCTGGCTAAGCAGCGCCGCACCGCCGCGTGTGACGAGATCCTGGCCACGCTCCGCCAGAAGCACCACGACGTGGTGAGCTCGCTGCTGCGCCCGGAGGTGGGCGAGCCCATCGAGAAGGCCATCGAGCGCGACCTGCAGTCCGTCTCGGAGCTGCTGCGCTCCATCTCCATCATGCAGGCCTATAACGAGAACGTGGTGGAGTTCATCTCCGGCCACGGCGAGATCTGGTCGGCCAAGGTGCTTACAGCCGTGCTGAGCGAGAGGGCACAGCAGGACGGCAAGAAGCACCGCTTCCGCTTCGTGGATGCCCGCGACTTCTTGACGGTGGAGCCGGACAACGAGCACGGACCTGTGGTGCAATACGACGCATCCACGCAGAAGATGCAGGAGATCCTGAAGAATGCAGAGGGGGGCGATGAACTCACGCACCTGGTCATCACCGGCTTCATCTGCAGCACGGCCGAGGGCGTCATGACCACGCTCAAGCGCGACGGCAGTGACTTCACAGCCTCGATCTGTGGCCGCGTGCTGCACGCCAGCAGTGTGACGATTTGGACGGATGTGAGCGGTGTGCTGAGCGCGGACCCGCGTCGTGTGCCGGAGTCGCAGATCCTGCCCGAGATCTCGTACCAGGAGGCCATGGAGCTTGCGTACTTCGGTGCCAAGGTCATCCACCCGAAGACCATGGCGCCTGCCATAGTCGAGGATATCCCCATCTACATCCGGAATACGTTTGAGCCGGAGCATCCGGGCACGAAGATTTCGCACCGCAACAAGGTGGAGCTCAAGCGCTCCATGTCGAACGGCGCCCCCACGGCGCGCAACATTGTGAGCGGCTTCTCCACTGTGGATGACCTGGCACTGTTTAACATTGAAGGAAGCGGCATAGTCGGTGTGCACGGCACATCGTCGCGTCTATTCAGCGCGCTAGACCGCGTGAAGGTGAACGTTGTGCTCATTGCGCAGGCTAGTTCTGAGCACTCGATCTGTTTCGCTGTGCCCATGGACTGCGCCGAGGTGGCCAAGGACGTGATTAACGAGACGTTCTTCAAGGAGATCCACGTGGGACACATTGACAAGGCCGAGTACATTGCGCCGATTAGTATCATTGCCGCGGTGGGTGACCAGATGAACCAGACTCCTGGAGTGTGCGCGCGCTTCTTCGGTGCGCTGGGCCGTGCGAAGATCAACGTGCTGGCCATTTCGCAGGGATCATCGGAGCGCAACATTTCTGCTGTGGTGCGCTACGAGGACTCGGCTGCTGCTCTGCGTGCCGTGCACTCGTCGTTCTTCCTGTCGGACCAGACCCTTTCCATCGGTCTGATTGGCCTTGAGTTCGAGGATAACGAGACCAACAGCAGTGGTGTAGCACTGCTGAAGCAGTACCACCAGCAGCGCGAGTTCCTGAAGCAGCGCTTCAACGTGGACATTCGTGTGCGCGCCATCGGCACCCATATGTCGTCGCAGATGCTGCTGGACATCGAGGGCGACATCACCGAGGAGTCCTTGGCGGCCCGCAAGGACGAGTTCGTACCTTTCGACCGGAACAAATTCCTGGACCACGTGTGCGCAGACCACCTCCCCCACTGGCTCATCATCGATGTTTCCAACAGCTTTCACCACGTGAAGGACCTGTACCCGCAGTGGCTGGACCGCAAGGTGCACGTCATGACGTCTAACATTAACGTGTCGTCAGCCACGACGGAGCAGCACAACGCTTTACAGGAGATAGCGATTGAGAACGAGCTAACGTACGATCCGGAGGCTACGCTGGCCATCGGCGTGCCCATTTTCAACACGATCCAGAACTTCATCCAGACGGGCGACGACATCCAGCGGGTAGAATACTCTGGAAGCCGCTTCTTGCACGCTGTGTTCGACGCCGTGTTTACACTACCGGAGCCGGCTAGGGCTGACCTGGGAGCCATCATGAAGGACGTGTTGTCAGAGTACAAGAACGAGTTCAGTGTGCGCGACATCGTGGACGACGTCATGGGCGTGCGTAGCGCCAAGAAGGCCATCATGATCGCTCGCGAGATGGGTTACGACATCGAAATGACGGACGCCAACATTGAGAGCCCATGGGAAGCGAGCGCCACGGTGGCAGGCAGCCAGGATGAGGTTGGCGCCTGGAGCTACGACTACCTCCTGGAACACCTGCTGAAGGCGAGCGAGCCACTGAAGCAACTGATCGCCAAGACAGCAGCAGACCCGAAGCAGACACTGCAGCTACGCCAGATGAGCTACATCGACGCCATCACTGGCACGATCTCCGTGCGGGTGGAGGCCTTGCCCCCGACGCACTCCTTTGCTTCGCTCAAGGGCCGTCAGGGTGGCTTTGCGTTCTACACACTGCGGCATTCGCTGCATCCCGTGGTGGTCACAGGCCCCATCGCAGACTGCTCGATCACGGCGGGTTCGCTCTTTGGCAGCACGCTGTTCCTGGCGCGGAATTGCGGCGCACGCGCCCACTACTGTGGCCACAAGCCGTGCAAGCTGAACAAGAATAAGTAAGCCAGAGCTGCCAGAACCTCCAACTGTAAGGCACATGAGCGTTAGTACATAGAGAACTCATAAACGTGAAAGAGAGTGCCATGTTCATCAGTTTGCTATGCTAGTGGCTCGAACGAGGAAGCACTCCTGATAAATAGTGACTGTGTAGGAGGTACAGTAGCTACGGCAACGGAACACTCTGCCGCCTGCTGTTCTTCGAGGGCTTGACCAGGTATCTCCACCTACTGGCGATCCGCAGGTTATAGTACAGCAGTCCGCACAAGCAGCACACGGATACCACAAGGGCCGCGACCGTGGACCTGACAAACACGATCCAGCTGACCAAGCCGATGGCCACCAAGAAGAAGGACACGCCCGTCCTGAACAGTTGATACGCGAGCAGCCACTCCTGCTCGCACTTGCCGACCCACCAGTCCGTGAACGGCGACACGTTGTCCAGTTCCACGTCCGAAAGTCTGCGCACCTCCCCGTCCAGAGTGTGCGTCACGAACCTCGTCAACGCCAGCAGCAGCAACGTGCACGTCAAGGTGCACAGCAGCATGCACAGGAATTCGAGACAGCCCACCGTCCCGTAGATGATGAGCAACGACTGGCTCGTGTCGCTCTGCAGCGACTTGATCTCCTGGATGAACATGATGGAGAAGAAGGCCAGCATGGCTGACAGCTGCGAGATCGTCTGCAGCTGCTGGAGGCGCGCGTCGATCAGGCGCTTCTCCGACTCGAGTTTTGCCACGCGTCGCTCGCGCTCCAGGTCGGCGCGGCGCCACTCGGTCTCGCGGCGGATGGCGTCCTCTCGCCACTGCTTCTGCTGCTCACGGTGCAGTAGGTCCTCGTCCCGCCACTGCTTGGCGTTCTTGACGTCGTACGAGCCGAAGACGGCGTCCACGACGGCCGACATGGCAGCGGCGCCTTGATTGGGAATTACAGTACCAGTAACTATTTAACCTCTCAGATCTAATACACGTAACCAGGTTTTCAAAAGCCGGTTGAAGACAGCGCGCGAACAACAACATAAGTGCAAGGAAATCGGCCGCAGCTGACGGGAGAAGTCCAGCAGAGGACGCAGTTCGTTGCATGAGGGTGTGTACACCCGTGCTTCTCTCAGAGCTGTCGCTCGCGGCGCGGCATTAGTGCGTTGGTCATTGAGCATGAAATTGTTAAACCGTACATTGTATAGCGCGTCTTTTCGGGAAACGACGGTAGACCAGCAGGGTCCAGCGTGACACGTCGCAGTCGGTGCAACAGTCCGCCCTGGACAATGCGCCCAGAGTCGCAGGCGGTTGAGAGCAAGGCCCCGTTTCAGGGGTGGTGTGGCAACCCGAGCTGCGATCCTCGCCGAGGCGGAAAATTCAGCCTGCACGCGCCCATCGAATGTATGGCACGCATCTCGCAACAAGCGGCCTGGAATGCGGCCATTGTTGCCTCACCAAAAGCAGTGGGGGCGTTCAGTAGCGGGAACACTTGATATATCTTCAACGGGAACACTTGATATCTCTTCAACCGAACCCACTTGCCTCGTTCGTCGTATGTCACGAATCCACGGTTTCTTTTCCTTGCCGTTCGGACAGACCCCCTGCCAACCTGAAAGCGAAGCCAAAAGCTTCGCTCGAACAAGCACAATCAAGCCTGGGACACGCCAGGATCTGCAGCTTTTTGCTGTTTGCACACAGCAATCCAGCATTCTTCAGCTTTGCGAGTGAAGTTTGCGCCACAAGTTGTGGCCACAACTGAACAAATGTGAACCCAGTGCAATCTTCCGCCACGTCACTACGATGGCAAACGACGGCATTGCCGCTGGATAGTATTTCATGTATCAATCGCTGCTCGGTCCCGTGCCGTATGAACTCTCCCAGAGAGAGTCTCTCTGCTCTATGGGCCGGCGGCTGCGGGAGATTCGACCCCACACGACCAGAAGCAGAAGTGCGGCGACCTGCTCCTTATTGCTTGAAGCATGTCAATGGCCTGACTCAGCGCACCAAGTTAGGGCAACTCCCCGAATCTCAATCCGCCAAGCTCTGGAACGCCACGTGTTTCCGGGGCGCCACCTCGGGAGGATAAGTGAGTGGAGGAGCACGAAGCTCTCGGCCCCAGCGCGAAGTTATTGGCAGCACCACACATGGGCCGCGTCCGCCAGGCTATTAATATCCTCGACGGCAAGTGGCCGTCATCTTGCTGTCTTGTGCGACCGCTTGAGTCGAGTTGCAGCGTGGCGCGAAGACGGGCCATCTGGTGCCTCGTCTGCTCGTTTTGCCAGTGACGTTTCCATGCCACCATTGTAGAATGACTTGTTTTCATACATTATAACCTTGAATAAAAAATGAGTTAATTGTGAAAGTAACATCAAAAGTACTTGTAATTGACTTTACAATCCATTATTTGATATAAATTCTTACACGCTATTAAGGCACAACACTGTACGGAAATTGCGATGCGTCGCGTAGGGCTCGGTTGAAGTGGAGGAGTGAAGGTCCCACTTCCAACTGTTACTGCGATGCCAGTTGTTGTCCACTGGACAGTTAGGACAGCGCCGCAGAGCTCAGTACCGAATCTGCGCACTTGGCCCCAGGTAACTTTAGCATCAGCAGTGGTAACCGAAATCGATGGCGCACGGAAGGGTCTCGCGCGCGGTGGCGCGACTGCTGCGTCCTTTCCACCGCCACAGCAAAGCGGACGACGCGTCATCCAAGCGCCAGCGCGGCTCCATGACGTCGTCCACGACCAACACTTCGTCGACTTGCTCCACGACCTCCTCGTCCTCGCGGAGCAGCGGCGGTTTCCGCGGAGCCACGGGCGCGCGCGTCTTCACGCTCAAGAGCGACGGCGACGGCATCCCGCACACGTTCATGATGCCGCCTGCCTTCTTCCGCCAACTGCGCGCGCTGGTGGAGCAGACGATGGCGCTGACCAACGGCGAGCAGATGCGAGTGAGCCACAAGGGACGCGAGCCGTCGTTCTCCAGCTCCAGAACCAGCATCCGTTGGAGAGGAGACTTTAGCACCAAGACGCTGGACAAGCTCTGTATTATTCTCACGGAAGACGACGCGGACGGATTTGCCAGTTCCATCGGTAGACGCTCAGCCAAACCGGTGCCCTTGGAAACAGCCGTTAAAGCCATGCTGCAGCTCTGGAAGTGCTGCATGCAGATACTAGACGTGCTCGCGGACGGTGCAGCTCCAGAGCCAACTTTGAGACACACGATGGCCCACTCGAAGGATATTGCTGTCGCGGCAGCGAACGAGAAGCGACGTCAGCTCGAGCAGGCGGCGTTGACGCTGCTAGCATTGGTGATCAGGAGACAGGAGTTTGACGCACTCCTGGTTGCGGTGGGCCACGGCGGTTGCAAGAACCACAAGTCCACGGAGGAGGCGAGACACAGCATGGCTCGACTATCGCGTCGTCTATCTCGCAACTCGCGACGGTCACGTAGTGTTTCCACGACTGCCAACAGCGGCAACCGGTCGTCGCTATCGTCGAACCCGACTCGACATTCAAGGAAGAGTAAGCGAGGACAAGACCGTAATGTCCGGCTCTGTGACTCTGTGCATCGTTTCTTGGAACTGCACCAGTCGACACTTCAGTATGCATTTGAGACGGTGCATGGCCCTGTAGATTCCAGTAGCAGCAACACGGAATTCAACCCGTTCGACCAGCATCAGGAGCTTCTATCTGCGTTAGTGGCCACGAGCTACATGCGCGTACCGCGGCTGCGCAGCCACATGCTGGACAGCCTGAGCAACCTGCTGCCGTCAACGGCGTTCAGCAGTTCCAGATCGGTTTCGCTCTCGTTTTTTAACTCTCGAGGACGCGGCAGGTCTGTGCACGATGACAAACTGCGTCTTACACCATACAACTGGCACCACAGCATGTACCCGCAGTGCCAGAACCTACTGTCGACCGTAAACCGTGAAGACCGTTGGGCTCCCTCTGCGCAAATGTTGAATCAGCTCATGATCGACACGGATGGCTGCATGCTGATTCTCGCGCAAATCTTCGAGCAGCTCACCGGCCAGCAGGTACTGGGTCGCACCGACTGGAAATGCATCCCAGGCTCCGACGTGCTCAAGGACGCAACGTTAGAGATCACCAAGAGTCTATTTCACACGGAACTGCAGCAACGCGAACCCAAGTGGCAAGATGCTGCAGAGGAGAAAGTAGGTAACGAAACTGCTTCGGCTAGCGAAAAGGAGGCCCAGCCCTTCCGCGACTCGTTCTCTCTGATGGACGGGGGTCTTGAGGAAGTCAACACGCCGACCGCCTACTTCGCTGTTCAGGTGACGTCAGTGATGAACGAGAACGTTGGGTTCATTCACGAGTACTTGATGACAATCTTGCGATCCACCAACTACATGTTACCGCACCACGTCACTCTGTGCCTGCAGTACATGGAGAAACTGATGCTGGAGTTTCCGGCTTTCTTCATCAGCGAGCCAGCTGCGCAAGACTTCCTGGCACTCTCGACCATGGACACCTCCAACCCCCGCAACCAACCCCAGCAGGAACACACGTGCGCCGACGTGGAGACGCTGCGCTACGTGTTTTCGTGCCTCCTGGATTCGGAGCACTTTGAGATCCTGAAGGCAACGGAGCTGTTCCTTCTTAAAAACTTTATGGGGCTTTCAGTCTCGTTGCAGCTGCAGCTGACGGACTTGTTCGCAACGCACCTGAAGCGGCTTTTCCTGCACTGGAACCGCGACGTGCGCTACTGCTACTACCACATCCTGCTGTACTTGACGTACCCGGGCAACCGCCTGGTGCTCGGGGCCAGATCGGACGAGGCACTCATGGGCGCCGAGGCTTCTCGGCTGTTCGAGATCCCGGGACTTGTGCGCGCCGGGGCCACCGCCAGCTGGGACGCCTTCGATATCCCGCTTCAGCAAATTGTCACGCGCTACACACAGATGACCAAGCGTCGATCGCGTGGAAGGCAACCACCCACCTGGGTTGACACCGTACCCTGGTCCATTGTGCGGCGCGCCGTGAGCGAGTACAAGACCCACGTGATAACGTACTTTGCCTACGCGCAGCAGATGTCGATGCACCAGCGCGTACCCACCCCCGTCTTCTCCGTCAAGACCGGAGAGAATGCCCCTTCCCCTGCCGCCACCGATAGCCCTCGCGCAGCGGCAGTACTAGCCTGAATACAGTAGATAGGATTAAACGACATGTGCATCATGTCAAAACAATGCAATAAGCTTATCGTTTTCCAACACAAACATGCAAAGTCAAGAAGTTGTTTTTCGGTGGTCGCGCCTCAAACCTAATATCTGCCAATAGCAATCGCTGATTGTCGACCGCACATCACTTCAGCAGTTTCGATGCGCTCGACGGCGACCATGTTCTTGCGTCGAAATGTTTCGACCGCCTCGGCAGGTCGTCGCGTGTTGTGCTCACTACAGGAGCTGCAGGACCTCCAAGGCCAAGGACTCAAGTTTCCTGTGCACCCTCCAGAACCGAAGGAAGCGGCGCCAACGGCTGACGCGAAGACGACTACGAAGCCTCGTCGGCGTCGAGATCTGCTGACCACTGGCTTCGTGTTTTTCAATGAAAAGACACGGCAGCCTCGTGCCTTTATCAACAGGTACTTAGATGCCTCATATAATGGTAGTGACGCCTTCATTCTGCATTTTAGCTTGCAATCTGACGTACTTTGGCCTTTGACAGGTGTCCACACGCGCTGCTGGAGCTGGACTTTGACGACAGCGACTTCTTCTGCGAAGGCTTCATCCACTGCAAAGCCCACGCTGCGTTCTTCGATCCAGACACAGGGATCTGTCTACAAGGCCCCATTTCGTCACGAAAAGCTCTGAGGGTGCGTGGGGCTACTGATATCTGCATTGAAGCACTTACCTACTGATGTTTTCACTCATGATTTTGACGTTTTGATAGGATCTGGATAAGCTCAGAGTGGAGATCGATGGTGAAGACGTCGTACTACTGGCCGAGCAGCCCAAGGGGAGATTCTCCTCTGCTCTCGATAACCAGGAGCCGCAGGTTTACAAACGTGAGAAGCAGCGAGAGCTTGCGGAGGCACTTTCGAAGCGGTCGGAGACGTCGGAGGTGGAAGAAATGCAGCAACGGTTGCACGAGAAAACCATGGCACGGCTGAAGCAATACAATCTGATGGACGAGTCGATTCGAAAAGCGAAAAAGTAGCAGGTTTGTTGGGCACACAGCTACGTTGACGAAGTGACCAATCTACGGGAAGACGCAAACGCTACACTGCTAGCGTTCCTCGCAGTTTGATCCTTTCGTCGACGAGCTGTGCACCGAGGGGGGCTAGGCTGAGCTGACGTTGATTAAAAGTAACGTAACGGCACTTCGATGTCTTCAAAATGGCTCAACTGCCACCTGTCACACTACGACGCGACAGTGTGGCGGTCCTGGCGCGAACGCGAACCCAAGCAACAAACGCATGCGATCCCACCGCGTTAACGTCAACCAAAGCTATCAATCTGGTTAGGTTGCACGCAGGATTAGAAGTGTGCCATAGATACTCGCTCACCAAAGACGGCGGCGCAAATACACGCGTGTCTGTAGGGCAGCCGGACTTTGAACTGAAGGCTGCTTCGGCTGAAGGAGACACATTCGAAGCAGAAACAGCAGATCCTGACAGAGCACTGATGGATGTCAGTGCGCCACAGTTGCGCTGCGTGTCTGGGCGACGTTGAAGTCTACGAGCCCAAGCAGCCCACGTACAGGGTCATTTCACCCGTGTCGAGCAGCGCCGCTCAAAAAAGAAGCGAGCACAAGTCGCTCGACTCGCGCTGGATCTGCAAAATCGGGGGCACGCATACGATCAATGTCGCGCATGCTGCTGCTGCTACAAGAGAAGCGAATGCTAGCATAAGCGATGGTCGTGTAGATGGCGAGGACTGTGGAGAGCCAAAGCATTCCGGTGAGCTCAAATTGGGGCGCACACGCGCTTGCGCTCCTGGCCTCAACTTGCATCCGAACCAATTGGCAGCGGCAGGCAATGCGGCAGTTGACCCGGCCAATCCACACAAGTCACATGACCTCGCGTCGTTGCACTCTCCCCAATTGCCGTTCGTCAATCCTGCCTTTGTGCACCAGTGCCACTGCCAGTGGGGAATACCCACAGGCTTTGCCACGCACTCTTGCTTGCCGATCTTCAAGACGAATGATGTGCAAATTGCAATTCAGCGGATTTTGTCTGTATTTATCTACTGTACCCGACTGAGCGAGTGTAGTAGGCATACTATCGCTCCCGTCTGAAGCAATGGAGATATTAAAAATTCCACCTAGACGGGTCCAGTAACTATCATTTACTTCAACTTGTGTATGAACTGGTGTGTACGAAGGCGTGTCACGAAAACGTCGTGAACAAATCTTTACGTCAAACACACACACGCCATCCAGAGAGGTACGTACGCAGCAGACCGCAGACTCGCCATTCTCGCTCTTCCCTCGTGCTACAGAGACCCCAGCACCAGAACAAACAACAGCAGCAATGGTGGCTATCGCGAACGACAAGAAGGCCAGCACCGGCGCCGTCGTGGCGGCGCGTCTGCTCGGCTCCACGTGCTCGGGGATGTGCGAGCTCATGATCTTCCACCCGGTGGACACCATCGCCAAGCGCCTCATGACCAACAAGGAGCCTGTGCGTGCTGCAAGCCTCTCACCCCATAACAGACAATAAACAATTAGCTAACGCTGTCCGTTGCTGCTGCAGATGCACGGTCTCTCCGGCCTCAACAGGGTGATTTTCCGCGACGCCTATGAGAAGCCCGTGTTCGCGCGCTACCGCTCGCTGTTCCCGGGTCTGGGCTTCGCCGCCGGCTACAAGATCTCACAGCGCATCTACAAGTTTGGCGGCCAGCCCGTGGTCAAGGACTACATGACCAAGAACCACGCCGCCTTCTTCGAGCACACGTTCGGCGAGCGCAACGCCAAGACCATGATGCACGCCTCGGCCGGCAGCCTCATCGGCGTCGGCGAGATCGCCCTGCTGCCGCTGGACGTGCTCAAGATCCGCGCGCAGACCAACCCGGCCGCCATCGCCGGCAAGGGCGTGGCCCACATCTTCAAGACGGAGGGCTTCGCCCTGTACCGTGGCTGGGGCTGGACGGCCGCGCGTAACGCGCCCGGCTCGTTCGCGCTGTTCGGCGGCTCGGCTCTCGCCAAGGAGTACATCTTCCAGCTGGAGGACTACAACAGCGCCACGTTCTTCCAGAACTTCGTGGCCTCCATCTCGGGCGCCTCGGCCAGTATCATCGGTACGTTCTTACTCTGGTGGTAGAATTGTTTTGCTACATCTACTGCAGGTGTGGAAGTGTATCCTTCCTTGCTGACAATGTTTGTGTGGTTTTGCGTGATGGATATGCAGTGGCACAGCCGCTTGATGTGATCAAGACGCGCATCCAGTCGCGCCCGTTCGACTCGCCCGAGAGCGGCATGACGATTGTGCGCAAGCTGCTCAAGGCCGAGGGCCCCGGTGCTCTGTTCAAGGGTCTGATCCCTAAGCTGTCCGTGGTCGGCCCCAAGCTCGTGTTCTCGTTCGCTGTGGCACAGCACCTGATTGCGTACTTCGAGAAGTCCTTCAGCTCTTAAGTAGACGATGGCCGTCAGGACTGTACTGTCACCGAGTGCAGTGATGATACTGGTGCCACAATGTGATAGAGGAAGGAGAGGAGACGACTCGCCACCAGCGTGTGATCGATGTTTGCGTATAGATCGCATGCAGTTGATCATCGCGTCGGTGCCTTCGTTCTGCACCAAGTCTCGTGACCATTTATAAAGAAGTTCTTCATGTTTTGTCACGGTGTCTTTTGCTCTACGCTTGCAGCAGATTAGTTTCTAGCTTCCAGCCCCCTCAAATTGCACAGTGTCCGCCTTAGTTCAACACGACGATCAGCACGGTGCGAACGAGAACAAGAGTGACGCCCCCTGCAGCGGTAACGATTGCGAGCAGCGCGAATACAAGCTTCCACTTCCAAAGACGTCGAGGTTGCTGTGCGAAGGCATGCTGTGGGAAGTAGAGCTGCAAAACCGAGGAAAGCGACTCGTTCCTCCCTACTGGACGGCCATCCGGGCGCTCTACGCTCGTGATTTCGAGATAAAATTGGGCTCGCAGCCCGTAGTGGTCGGACAAGTGCGTTACCGGTAACTGGTGTTGACGGTGATGAAGGCGGCGTTGAGCGTGGTCGCTTTCATCGCTGTAGCCCTCGGACTCGCTGTCTTCCGTAAGCTCTTTCACGGAGCAGTGGTCCACCGTCGTGCCCTTTTCCACCAGCGTCAGTCGGAAGCGTGGTGATACTACGGACTCGAAACTTGCGCGGTCTTCGTCGCCCTCTCCATCTCCATCACCATTGGTACTGTCACTGCTGGTAGCGGTGCTAGGAGTCGTAGAAGTCGCCTGGTCATTAGCACCCGGGAAGAAGAACATGTAGTCGATGCACTTGCCGTCCTTCTCGAGCGAAAGAGGGTCCGTCGTGTGCGTTAGTAAAGAGTGGCCGTCACCATTAGTGATCGGATGAATCTCTTCACCCAGTTTCGTAGTATCACATCGCTTCATGAGGTCGACAATCAACGGGTCTGCTTTGCTGTCCTCATCAACAGTCTTCCCTGTCTCCCGCGCAAGGTTCAACCTCACCTCGCGCACCACGCGCTCAAAATCTGCTACAAGTTGCTGGTACACATCACTCTCCCGACAGCGCGTGGATATCACCACTCCAGATTGCGTGTCGTGCACGAGGTTATGTCGAGCATCGAGGTTGAAGTCGCCAGTGATGAGAACAGGCACCCCAGGGTCGTCGCGGATTGTTCTGGCAATGAAGCGGTGCATCTCCTGGAGCTGAGCAAGACGGATGCAGTACTCCTTGCGGTTGTCGCCAGCTTGAGTGTGCGTGGTGAAGACATGCAGTGAATCTGACAGGTCCGGTGATAGCTGGATACGAGCGTAGAGCACGCCCTTGGCACAGATCCCGTCACTGCCGGAGCCCTGCGAGTACGCGAGTTGGTCGCGCTCCACTATCGGGTAGCGACTGAGAATCAGCAGTCCCCCGTCAATGAGGCGGGAGTTCAATAGCCGCGGCCACACCGAGCCGCAATGGTAGCGGAAGCCCATGGCGTAAGCGTCGCGCACGAATCGCTTGTGTCTCGGACCCGCTTCAAACATCTCCTGGAGGATCACCACGTCGAACTTGGCGATCTTCCGAAGCAGCAGCACCACGCGCAGATCTTTGTAGTCGCCGGTCTTGAACCATTGGCCGCTGTGGATGCCTTCAGGGCGACAGAAAATCTAAATCAAATGTATCAATATACCACTTTAGATCACTTCCACAGCCTGCAAACAGCTCTAGAGACACGTACGTTCAAGCTGAGCACGGCGAGACGCTCCTGCACCTTCGCCATGGCTCTCTAGTCAACGGAAATAACAAGAAACGAGGAGAATTCGAGGTCTGGAGCTCCACACACGCCGAGATTCGAGGGTGGAGGTCCCTGCGACTGGCGACGAATTGAAGAGTGGCCGTTTCTGCTGCACCGGGCTCGACCGTTATCTTCTAGGATTGGCTATTATTCTCTCGGGATGCTCTACGTACGTGGCGCTCGGTCTCCGTTGCACTTGCATTGGCATTGTCATTAGGGACAAGCACGGCCAGCTGCATCTGTAATGTGGCCAGTGTACGCTCTGCCTCTCGGACTTGAGCTTCGCGTGTCTCGGCGAGCGCGCAATACTTGGCCACGACGGACAATTCCTGCCTCTTGGCGGTGATTTCGGTTCGCAGCACCTTTTGGCGCTGTATGAGCTGCGACTCGGCGAACTTGAGCTCCCCCGCGACGGCGTTGACTGCATGCATTTGGTCGCTTTGGTCGTGGATAAACTCCGCAGTTTCCAACTCTTCCTTGGCCTCGAATGCTTCGATGGCCTCGAGTGTGTTGAGAGTCTCGGATCCTGGATCACAAACAACGCAACGAAGTCGCGAAAGAAACTTCGGTGAGAGGTGACCAGGATCGGCAAGCAACACAACAACACGCTTAGCTTACCAATGGCCGTCATTTCCTGAACGACAGCGTCGATGTGACGCTGTCGTGCAGTTTCTTGATTGCATATCGCTGCCTTCTCAGCGAGAACAGCACGGAGGACGTGTGGCTGCACGTCCTCCTCCCAGCGCGTTGTGTCGTCGTTCTCGTAGTTTGATAGCACCGGTTCGTCCATGTTGAAGTGCGCTACCGTCATGACAGCTTCCGCGTCCACAGACACACCAACGCCATGACGCGCGCCGTCTTCCCACTGCCCAATAGACTTGTTTCCAAGGGCGCCGACGTAGATGCCATACCCAGTCGCTACGCCGTCTCGAAACTCCCCCGAGTAGGCCGTGCCGTTCGTCTGCAGTTCCACACCCGCTCCAGACTTCTTGCCATCCTTCATAGCACCGGAATACGTGGTCTCAAAGACCGAGAGAAGAACCCCCATGCCGTCAGGAACACCATCTGCACCAAAACCCGTTAACAAAACTAGCAACTTGTTAGGCAAACAGGAGCAAGCGAGTACGCACTGTTGTTGACTTCTCCATGGTACGTCGACCGATCGGTCAGCGACACCGTCGCCACCTTCACAGTCGGAATGGGATGCAGAGCTTCACCCTCAATGGGAGCAGTACATGTAGCATTGCGGCTAGATACACTCGACCCTGGTCTACTTCTATTGCTACGGATGGAGACGACATCATCATTTGCCACAGAAGACGTCGGCATGTTTGTTGCCTTTTGAGGTTGTACGTCCTTCGTGGCAAACCCTATCTTTATCTACCGGTATGCTATAAGTTTGTATGGGATTTTTTTTGCCTGCACTTCAACTTGCTGGTTTTGATACGCCATTGACCGAGTTGCCTTTCAACTAAGAAACCAAGCACCAAAAGGAAAAAAAGGCGAAGATTGACAACACACAGAGATATGGCGAACATGAAGCCTGCACGCTCACGACCTGGGTACGTTGCACAGCATAGAGATATATCTGTCATGCTTCTCGAGATTCCCCACGTTGCGGTGACGTGGTCTCGACCTTCTTCCGACTTGTATGGGCTCCAATATCTCCGTCGTAACTTCCGTGGTTTGTGACGATGGCAGGTCCGACGAAGACGACGCGTTCGGATGGCAATTGTTCCACGACCGGCAGCGCAACTTGGTCTACTACCTGCACAGCTACACGGGAGAAGTGCGGTGGCCACGGCCGGAGACCGTGGGCTTCGTCATGCATGGACTCAAGCCTCTGCCAGTCCATACTGGCATGGACGCTAGGACCGATGCCAGCATCGTGAACCCAGACATTTGGAGCCCGTACTACCCACACGTGGTGATGCTGCCCTCTGGCTTGGTGCAGGTGCATCCTGGTTCTGGTTCGGAGACTCAAGGCGCGACGGAGATGTGGTGCGGGTACAACCGCTTCCCACTCGCGAATTTTGGAGGCAACGCAGCGATTTTTGAGCAGCACAGGACTAAGGGGCTTGGCGGAACGGTGACGATGTCGGCAGGACCAAGAATGCTGCCACCTACGTGGGAGGAACCGCGCGGGGGCTCACCATTTCTGCCGCCGTATCCGGTGACGGTCCTCGGACGTGACGACACGGAAGACAAGCATCCGGCTGCACCAATACCCTCTCTCGAACGACTAGACGAGCGGTTCCATACGCCTGAGGTTGCTGTTCCACGCAGCTATCGTCCGCCCCTGAGTGGCGAGCTCGGACGAGTGCAAGGCTCAATGGATTGGTCGACGCTCACCGGCGCAAGCACAGCTACTCCGACAAATGTTCCCGTTCCCAAGCAACCAGGTGAGTGCAGACAACAGCGTCGGTCTCTCTTACTTTCACGTGCTAAGATGCTGCACTGTAATCTCTGCAGCTTATCCGGCGCCGAACACGGAGAAGAAGGAGCACAACCGCAAGGGATATCTCCTTCGTCAGGCGCGAAAGATGATGCGAGAGAGCGGCTCCAGCTTAACTGCTGCAACTCCAACGACAGTGCTCAAGCAGCATAAGGACCAGGAGAAGGTGGCAGATACCAAGACGAGACACGAGCTCTCCACCCACGTATTGGAAGACAAGCAAGACAACTTCCCCACCTACGGAGACTTCGAAACAATTCCGCCGCTGCACTGCTAAGCGTGACCCCATCCAACAATTCCCATCACGTGAGAACGAGTCTATTTACTCCTCAAGAGAAGACCCGCAATCGTGGACGCATAGCACAGCTCAAGTCCTCGCCACGAGAGCAACTACCATTCCATCTGATAATGAATTGAAGTGAGACAATGCGTACTTAAGGCGTACTTAAACATTTGTCGAAATGCTGCGAAGAGCTCTCGTGGCGACGCGGTACTGACGCACTGCTGGCGGCTCTTGTATGCGACTGACGGGCTGGAACTCAACGGTGTTTTCTTGTCTGTGTTATTGTGGCGGATGTTGCAGCGTCTGCCGGTTGGTGGCGATGCAGACGCGTGAGAAGATCACGGTTCCGGCCGCTGGAGGCGCCGTGCGACGTCGCCGTCTCAAGCCCAAGATGTCCAAGGACAAGTGAGTGGCAACGGGAGGCGTGACAGTGCTCTATTGCAAATGAAACGGGCAGCAAACTCTGACTGTAAAATTGCTGAATGACCTACCAGATTCGCCGTGTTGTCGACGGAGTTCTTGGACCGCGTGCAGAATGCGATGGAGCCGCTCCACCCGCCGATCAACGACGAGTTCCAGCTCCAACGTGACGGAAGTGCGTGTGGTAGTCGGCTTCTTCTTGAGTTTGCGTTGGTGTTGGAGTTGCATGGACTAACGCCGAGCTTGTTGTCAATGATCTGTGTTGTTGTTGTTGGTGGTGGTGGTCGATCACTGGAATAGATGGAGAGCTCGTCATCCGCACCAATGGCAACGAGTTCGTGATCAAGGTGCTGTCTTCCAAGCAGCAGATCGAGTTTTCATCTCCGGTAACTAGTCTTGTGGACGCTGAGCATATCAACTTTCTGCTGACCGTTCACTGCTTACCATATTTACAGGTTTCAGGTCTGCGCTCGTACCACTGGAACGCGATGACCAAGAGATGGGAAGACGAGGTGAGGCTGGCTTCAGTAAGTTTCGGCGGTGCTACAAATGACGAACGATTGTAATTCTTACTGTTGAGCAGGCCGACTCACATGACATCGAGGGGCTTCTCACGCGCGACTTGATGCGCTTTTGCGCGGGGATTCCGCTCTTTTAAACCGCTATTCAGCCCAGCACGGACACCAATGACACCTCTTATGCTAACAACGAAGCAACAAAACTACCAAATTCAATCACGATGGCTGCTCTGCTGAAGAGACCTACCGTAGATAACACCGAGCTTGGGTGGAGTTGGTGAAGAGACTTCTACTTTACGAGGGCCCACGCACCATGAGCCGCACCAGCCTTTCGCATTGTTTGATTTTTTCATGTTGTCTGCTGCATGAGCCTTGCTTTCTGTGTTCGCTGGAACCTGAGCCTATTACTCCAGCGTCTTCAGTAAGCGGAACAGCCCAGCTGCCTCGCGAATACGACTAAACTCGATACAAAATGCCTGTACCTCAATGATCAAGTCCTGGGCAACAATAAAACCAATACCAGCGTTAGAGACCACTGCTCAGAAAATAATAAAGTCGTCGCTGGACGTACCTGCACGTTAATGATCTTGTTCCGGATCAGAGACTGCAGAAAGACACACACAAGCCGCACAAGGCGGTTCTGCATGTACTTGTCCTTGATGTTCTCGCACGACGAAATACAGTTGGAAATGTACAGGTGGATGAACTCCGTGGGCAAATCAACTGCCGTTGTCAGGCGATTCACGACCTCCATCGAGTGTAGTGACATATCCATGTTCACTAGCGCTGACAGGTATTCTGTGATCTGGTTGGACGACATGAGCTTCAGCAGGCAGGCGATGGCCAGCATCGGGTTGTTCTCCACTAGATCTGGCAATCGCTGTGGCGTCAGCGAGCAGTGATACACGAGTTTCGGATCCGCTTCAAGCTCCGCGAGCACCTTTTGCTGCAACGATGGCACTAGAGGTTTCTGAAATGCACGCAGCATCAGCTCTCGCAGAGCGATACCGTGCGTCGTGTCCAGCATCGTCGAGTCCCACAGCACCGTCGGGCAGTAGTCCGGGTTCAACCAAATCAACTCGGTCATATCTGGCTCTAGAATTGGCGGGGGAAGGCGCATAAATGTCGGCTCGAAGCTCAACAATGACAGTGATCCTGTAGACGACGCGCTAGCAGCAGAGCTTGGTGACGCAGCAGGGGTACTGGTCGATGCCTCAGCATCACTAAGCAAGCTCATCTCCTCCAACGACAGCGCTTCATAGCACGGCAGGTTCAGTGAACTGACTTCGTTGGGAGGCACCTGCAGATTGGCCCCATTGTTCACGTGTTCCTGCAGATCGAACTCCGTGTCCGTCACCACATTGCGGATACCTGCTGCACGGAACTGCGGCACTGACGGTGTGCGTTCCAAGTAGCTGTTTCTCATGGCCTCCACATCAAACTGAACAGGCTGCGACGGGTTCGCTCGGAGCTCTGCCATCAACTGCTTCGCCGTCTTCTTGCTCGACTGCATGGGTCCACAACCACAGCGGCAACAGTGTCAGTATCACCCTCGTCTCCTCACTCAGCTCAACAACTCCTAACGTAGCACGCACATCGCGAGTGGCACCTGTAGCTGACAGCAAGTGCACAATGAACTTCTTCTCGCACAGGTCGCTGCCCTTCTCCAACGCGTCCAGGAACACTGGCAGGAACGGGTTCGTCATTGCACCTTCATTACAGTACAGATCACTCAAGATCGAGAAGCCCACAATGCGCTGCACCAAGATTAAAGACACACACAATAACGTCAGTCCCTCCTCAGCTTTAGCGGACAGACAGTAGGCGTCTCGGACCTGGGAGCTGGTGAGCAGGTTGTCCTGCAGAAAGATGCCGATGGTGCAGCCCACTTTGAAGTGGTCGTTCTTGGTGAACGTGCGCAGGAACATGCTGGCCACCTGCTCCAGCGGCTTGTCGTCCTCCTACATCGCGACAGGATAGAAACGTACAAATGCGTCAGCTCGCCGCCATTTGAACCCACATCATTTTCATTTCTAACGCTCGTTTCTATCAGGTCCTAAATCAAGGCAAGACGAGCTCCCTCCCTCTCTCTCCTCACGGGGAGGATATGAATACTAAGAGTAGCAAGAGAGTGCTACGCACATTGAGGATGGCCAGAAGCGGCCGCAGCTCTCGGATCTCCAGCATCGCGGCAGGGGGCGAGGGGGACGAGGGGGACGAGGACGTCACAGAGGTCTTCTCTATCGTTAAAGTTTGCGTGCTTCGGTGTTCCGCCTTGTAATGGGAGGCGGTGGGATGCGAACTTAACGGGGAAAAAACAGAGTACGAACTTAACGAACTGCATAATCCGGATTCACTCAAATGGCTCCATCCGCTGCTCCCGACGCGCTGCTGGCGCGCGTGCGACCTACGTGCGCGGCGCTGGTGGCGCACGAATCTTCGTCTGTGCACATCAACGCGGACAAAGTGCGCGCGTTCGTGGAGGATCTGGACGCCAAGGAGTTCGTGCAGCTCGCGGAGCCCATGAACTTCCCGCTCAACTTTCGCTCGCAGCAGGACGAACTCAACTTCCTCAGTGCGTTGGGCTGCATCGAACGAATACTGTACAGGCTGCTGCAATGGCTGATTATATGTGTGTGTGTTCTTGTGTGGTGACGCGTGGGTGCAGCGCTTTATGGGCTGCTAAACTTCGGCAGCGGATTCCGCAAGGACCTGCACAAATACGCAGAGCGGGGAGCTCACGACACCATTGTGAGTGCGTTTGTGGGGTAATTTGGGGCGCAGGGTGGACTCTGATAGATGGGTGTTTTCTATCTGCTCTGCAGGTGTTTGGACTCCTTGGCATGTACATCTCGGTGCCCAAGCTGGACGCCCAGTTCCTGCAGAACTTGAGCATCGACCTGATTGCGTCCTACTTCAGCATCCCATTGGAGAAGGACGAAGAGCTCTCTTCAGGCATCTACATGGCCAAGCCGGTACGATGTACACGTTGAGGGGCTTGGAGATATTGCAATGGGCGCTGACTGTTGTTGTGTTCGTCACGTTTGCGCCTGTTTGTTGCATTGATGCAGGGACCACTGAAGCCAATGGCTGTGATAATCCAAAAGGTGAACGACCTCGTATCAACCTCGATAGAAGCTTCATGATTGAGAATTAACTTTGTCGGGGATGTCGTCCACTATAGATCTTGAACGAGTGTGGACAAAAGCTGGTTGACCTGAAGATGGAAGATTTCGGAGCGTTCGTCCTAGCCAACCTCTCGCCGAAAAATACTGGCGACTTGGAAGAGAAAGAAGCTGACGGCCCCAATGCCAGCGCGGCATACCTTGTTGGCCGGTTTGTGGCTACGTTCCCGGGCTTTGACGACCACTACGAGTTCCATGGCGAGAAGGTGTACCTTCTCAAGCGTGCTCAATTAGCCGTTGCGTGCATTCACCGTCGGTTCAAGGTGAGGACTCCCTGACGAGGCATGAACAGCTTGATGCACTGCACACTGATGAGTTCAATGCTGTACTATCAGGACACCGATCCGAAGCTGACGTTCGCTGACATCAACGAGCTTACGGCTTTCAGCGACAACGTAAGATGGCGTTATCCTGTCTCGTTGAGATTCGTCCTGTTGCTAACATGCGTGCCTATTTGCGCTTGCTCAGGTGTTGCCGTGTGTACTGCATGCTCTGGGGGTTCTTGAGGTAAGAATTTTAACTCACGCGAGGCCTTAATCATCTCATCTTTCAACTCAATCTTGCATGGCAACAGTACGACACAGAGTTGGAGGGCCGGATCGACCGCGGCGAGGAGTTGCCTGTCGGTCAGCAGGAGTGCGAGCTGCGCGCCGCCGCTCTCGTAGCGTGCGACCAGATTGTGGCGGAGAGTAAAGGCCGCATTGGCACCCTCGAGCTGGACTTCTACCTGTGGCGAGTCGGCAAGGAGGACCGCTTCCGGGGCCTCGAGCGCCACGCCACGCGCGACACGTTCTTCTACTGAGTAGGTCAACCGATCAGATAACCCCATCGAGATGGTGCAGAGACGTCGCAGTGAAGAGCGCACGGCAGACTTTGTTTCGATCATCAAAACTGTCGGTGCAGTGTATTGCCAGCCCCAAGCAGTGAAGCACCGCAGCGCTCGATCTAACTCGAAACACGACGTAATTTTCACGCGGCTGCTCTCCCGACTTCAACTCGCAGCGTCTTCGATTTGCAGAAGGGGTTTTCAGCTCGCTTGGTCTTCGGAAATGCTGTGGGAGATCCTGAGACGATGGATGCCTAAAGCAAGTGCAAATGCATCACGCACAGAGCAAGCAAGCGAGCAGAACGGACTTACGCAGCGCAGCTCCAGGACGGCGCGAAAAGTATCGCAACTCATGCTGTCCTGCCAAAGCCTTCCCGAATCTCCTTCTCCTTGGGCCTCTTCTTTGCTCTCACCAGGATGGGTACCCCGCTCACTTGTCTTCAGTATGCTACAGGACCGCGGCGCCGCGAAGGCGCAGCCGCCACCGTTACCTGTGCTGCATCGGCGCTTCTCACTCGAGTATTCTCTCTGCGTGACTGAGAGCAAGCACAGCAACGCGCGTGTGGTGTGCCTAGAGTGTACTGTAGCTACAGGAATCAGGCTGCGTCTCCGCCAGCCACGCGTGTGCAATTCAGCTCCGTATCAGATCCTGCTTGCTGCTCACGTGTTGTCGATCGCCTCCATCCATCCGCCCGCCAGCAACTGCTCCAGTTTGCAATGGGCGACGTGGACATTATGCACCAAGGAGGCTGTGCGTGGCCAGCAAAAGACGCCGCAGCCAAGAACGAGCTCAGTCCTATGCGTCGTGTTGCATTGTCGGCAGACGTCACGAGACCTCCAGGTTTGCCGCTGCGTCAACGATCTCTGGGTGCCGTGCCGGGCATGGCTCGGTATCGCTCGGACTCTGCGGCGACGGAGCCGCGTCTCAGTGTCTGCAGCACGTCCGGTACCGTGTACGAGAGCGTGGTGGTGGTCGGCCATACGTACGGCTCATCGGACAAGGTCGTGTACTACCTGCTGGAGGTGCGGTCGTGGGAGATGCCGCTCGAGGGCTACGTGGTGCGGCGTCGCTACAACGACTTCCGCAAGTTTCACCAGGAGCTGACCATGTTCATGCCCTCGCAACGGCCACGCAGCAGCACCAGCATTGGCTTCGGTCTCTACTACTCGTCACTGCTGTGCAATCCGCTGACGAGGGAGATACCAGAGGCCTCGCCACTCTGGTCGCCAGTGCGGACGGACGACGGCCGTGGAGTGAATGGCACAGACCAGAGGAACGGGTCCTGGATCAGTGAGGGCAGCAGCAACTCACAGCCACAACAAGTGGAGGAACATGAGGCACGGAGCAGTGCCCCCGCTGCTTTGACCGAGGAATTCAGACCGAATGGTGGGGTATCGAGCTACAACAACAACGCGGTGCTGCCGCTGCACGCCGTCAAGTTCAACCTCGCGGGACGCCCATGGCTACCTCCGATCCCTAGTGGGGGTATGTTCACCATGTTCACGACGCGCCACGCGCTCATCAACTACCGCATCGAGCAGTTTAACCACATGCTGGCAGCCGTCATGAGCGACAAGTCTAGCGACGTGGGCAGGCTGCTCATGAACTTCATCCAGGAGAAACCGGGCACTCAGGCGCAGACGTACACCAATCTGTCCGAGTACGCGCCCATCGACATTCCGTTCAACGTGGAGCGGTATGCACGACGGCGAGCCATGTCCATCGGCAAGCGCCAGCTGCGTGACCAAACGTCCTCGCCTGTACCGTGAGCGACGACTGAGCGAGCGGGTAGCCTAAGGTTGCGCTGTAGAGTAGTGATAGATTTGTTCGTGGTGTACGCTGGGCAAACTTCCCTGATGCTGGCTGTCAAAGCTTTGCGTCACGGAGTGATGCAACAGAGACAACTCTGCCTGAATGCTGATGTATTTTTAAATGTAGCCATATTGGCAACTTCAACTAGCGAAAGTATCCACTGCTGATGGGTTCAGGCAGGTCCATCCTCGTTTTGGGCTTAAAGGAGAGAGGCATCTTCAATGGTCTCGTTCAAACTCAACGGTCTTCTGCTGCTGCTCTGGGTGGCGAAGCTGGTGTGCGGCGTTCTGGGCAGCGATGCCTACGACGTCATCGTCGTGGGGTCTGGTCCTGGTGGGCTGGCGGCGGCCGAGTACCTCACTCGTCACTCGGATATGTCGGTGTTGCTGCTCGAGGCTGGCGACGTGTCGCTCCAGAGCACGGGAGGCACTGACGTGCTGTCGTACTCGGCGTCCACGGGCTGGACCAAGTTCGACATCCCAGGCGAGTTCGACAATACCATCTACAACAGCGAGAACGAGGCCTATCGCGTGGACTGGGTCGACTTGTCGTCCATTTGGCTGGGCAAACTGCTTGGCGGCTGTTCGTCGATTAGTGCCGTGCAGTACTTCCGCACACCTGATGACTACGTGACCAAGGCGACGTGGCCATACAGCGCGGACGTGGTGAACAGTGGCTTTGATGCCATCGAAGAGCTGTCTCCATACACGGAAACGCCGTCTGCAGACGGTGAATACTATCTGCAGGAGGCGTTTGACATCGTCAGCTCGGCGCTCGAAGGCGTTGGGTACGCCTATAAGACACTGAATGGAGAAGAGGCTAGGAACAATAAGAACAGCACCTACGGACACCCGCCATACACCATCAAGGACGGACTGAGGGACTCGCCTGCCAAGACGTTCTACTCAGAAATGGAGGGTCGAGATAACTTCAAGATGCTTGTGAACTCAAAAGCGTTGTACATCCATCAGACACAAGGCAATGCTACAGGTGTCGTGTACCAGAATGATGCTGGAGACTCAGCGGAAGCGTCGTTGGCCGACGGCGGAGTAGTGGTGGTTGCAGCAGGAGCACTGAGCACGCCGCAGCTGCTCATGCAGAGCGGAATCGGGCCACAAGACCAACTTGAAGCCCTCGTTTCTGTGGTCTCATTTGATGGCGTTGGCGAACAAGATACGTGGGTGATCAATGAGGCCGTCGGCAAGGCTGTTTTCGATGCTGCGGTGGTTTATGCGTCGTTTACACATGCTGGGATGGTGCCGTTCCTGAATACAGAGCGACCAGAAAATGCCATCGCGCAGTTCATGAAGAACCAGACAGGCCCCTGGGCTATCCCTGGTCCGGTGTTGACGGCCTACGAGACAATGGAGATCAGAGGCCGAGAATACGAGTTCCAAACGACTGTGCTTCCCCACGGATTTGGAGACGACTACAAGAGGGACGAAGCCTACACACTCGCACTGTTGATCAACAATCCAGAGTCGCGAGATTACATCAGCGTCAATGGCAATTCCTTCAACATAGCAACCGATGGATCGTGGTATTTGTCGACTCCGAACGACGTAGAAGCTATGGAGTTCTACGCTGCTAAGATGATCTCCACAATGACAGACGCTGGGTCTGTCTTTCTCGGCGACACCTCTGATAGTGGAGAGGTCGACATCAAGAGTTGGGTCAGCGACAACGCCGGCAGCGTGAGCCACCACTTTGGAGGAAGCTGCTACACAGCAGCTGATGATCCCGACGATGCCTCGCAGTGTGCGGACGCATCGTTCAAAGTCATTGGTACACAAAACGTTTACATCAGCGATGCCAGTCTGATGAAGGAGGGGACCGTCAACCCGTACGCCTTCGTAATGTACATCGGGCACCAAGCTGCGAAGAATGTGCTGAAAGCGGCGTTCGGCGTCAGCACAGACACAGAGTTGAAGGGTGGGTCATCAACTAGCAGCAACAGCAGCAGCAGTGCTGTCAGCAGCCACTCGTCCTCGACTAACGGATTCGTGCGCGATATCGTCGGCAGAGTATCCATGATTCTCGTTTTAATCCTGCTCTTCGATTAAGAGGGTCGTGATACCTCCATTGACTCTATGCGCTCCAACAAATAAAACCACGAGCTCTTGCGTGTCAAGCGCCAAGAAGGAGCTGCTGTTGCCTTGGTGTCTTTGTCGTCCACATCACACCTGAGTCTGCAGTGACGTTGAAGTTGGTGGTCTTGTCGTGGTTATTGGCGTGCGGCCATCCGGTGACAAACAGCGTGCGGTGCGGCTTGAAGGCACCAAATTGCAGGCGTAACGGACAAGTTACTTTTTGAATTTAATATTCGCAAGCACTGTCATCGAATTTAGTCGCCCAGCAGGCGGTATTTCGCTGCGAGCCTCACACAACGTCGTTCGTTGCCTTCGGCTGGTGCCGCGGCACTTGCTTGAGACTTTGGTATACTTTACCGGGTAAATTACCCCGCTGCGCTCACCACACCGCATGGTGCTGCTGAACGCGGACCAGACACTCGACCAAAACAGGAGCATAATAAAATTTACGCCCCGATTCACACTTAAATATTGTAATAGGTAAAGCAGCAAGTGCGCATTCTGTCATTATAGTCCACCTTGGACCGACTATATTGTCCATATGGCGCTTAATTAGGGTTACCGTACTGAAACAGCCAGTTTTTCCAGTCTCTTTTTGCACAGGTGTGCTTTTGTGTGATTGTCCTCTTCCTCTTCTGCCCGCCATCGCCTCTTCCATTAACAAACCCGCTCGCTGTGCGCTTCCCCCGGAAAATTCGGCCAGGTACAGTGCACTGCCTGTTGTCTTACTGCAGTCTTTCGACAGAATCTGGGGTCACTTCGTGTATCGGAGACCATAACCTCATCGTGTCTTATTCCTCTTCCCCTTGCAGTGACTTCGGCGGTCATTACTGTACCGCAACTTGCACGTCGTGACCAGCGACGTACCACCTCGTCCACTTGCATTGCAGCAGCATGTTGGGACGCAACGTTTGTCTCGCCGCGTTGATCGCCGGTGAGTGGCTGTGACTGTGTGTGTGTGAGTGGAGATGTCGCTTTGTGCTGATTTTGTTGGTTGGTTGGGATAGTCGCCGTACAGGTGACGGCAGTGCACTCGGCAGGGGAGGCCTCGTCTTCTATCTGCAACAAGGCTGAGGAGTGCTACGTGAACGGGTCGTCGTCCAAGGTCTGCGACCGCACGGAGAAGAAGTGCAACCGATGTTTGAGTGAGAAGGAGAGCGACTCATTTATGGCTTCGATTGGAGCCTGGACCGAGTACAACTGCTACGCCATCGACGACGACGGGGACTGTCCTAGCGGCACGGCCAAGTGTCCTACAAGTACGTGCAGCGCCTGGTTTCTTGTAGCTGAAAGAGGGAGTTGAGTAATGAAGACTGACTCTGGCTTTTGCTGAATGACACAGCGCTGACGACGTCCGACGACGAAGAAAGCAGCTCGGGGTCTTCGGAGGCAGGGAGTTCGGACGAGAGCTCCAAGTCTACCTCGACGTCTAGCTCTACCAAGAAGAAATCGTCTTCCTCCAGCAGCGATTCGTCCAAGTCGACCAGCACCAATTCTTCTACTAAGAAGAAGAAAACCACGACCTCGTCCTCATCTAGTGACTCGAGCAGCAGCTCCTCCACGTCTAAAACGACGAAGCCGACCACCAAGAAGACGAAAAACCCAGCTACGAAGTCTTCCTCTTCTTCTTCTTCCTCGTCGAGCAGTGACGATTCAGCTGGAGATGCATCTAGTGCCTCGGCCAGCGACTCCTCTAGCTCGTACGCGTCTTCATCTGAGTCTTCCTCTGCTTCTGCATCAGGAGGATCTAACTTCACGTCACAGAGCTCTGCTGGGAGCTCTGGGTCGGAGGATCTGCACCCCAAAACGAGCAGTGTGAGCGCTACGGTGGCCCCGACGACCACTGCGACGACGTCCACCGAGTCCACAACATCGGACACGGCAGCACTCAACGACAACGGCTCAAAGTCTTCAAACACTGCGAGTGCCGATTCTAGCTCGGGTGGAACGAACCTGACGATGATTCTAGGCATTATAGGTGGCGCCGCCGCGATAGTGGCCGTCGCAGGTTTTGTCGTTTGGAAGAAGAAGCAAGACGACGAGGATTCGGATGACGAGGATGCAGCGTTCTCTCCTAACAAGCCAGCCACTGCCCGTAATATGGCGTCACTGCCGTCTGCATCTTCAGCAACCACGGCGTACTCTGCTCAGCCCATCTACTACGAAAACAAATACGAGAACCAGTACAGCAATAACCACGGCGGCAACTACGGCGACAACAACTACGGCGGTAACAACAACGGCGACAGTGGCTACAGTAGTAACTACACGTCGACGCAGTACGCTGCTGGTGCAGATGCAGGTGCTGTCGCTGGAATGGTTCCTGCTAGTTACGGCAGTCCGTCGTCGATCGACATCGATGCTGAGAACGAAGTTCGTCGCACGGACAGCATTCTGGGCGGCACGGGCGTCATGTCTAGCACCACGTCGAGCATGCAAACCCCGTTCGAATACAGCGGCGGTCCGAGTCCCGCAAACAGCGATGCGAACCGTGATGTGTGGGGCAACGAGGTGGGCAGCTTCCGCCAGAAGCGCACGGCGAGTAACGTGTCCGTGGAGTTCTAAGCTGCACGTTGGTATGTAACTCTGCCTGGCGGACTGAAGATAGTGCGTGTTTTGTCTGTTAGTTAGGAAGTATCACGCACTTCCCTTTCGAGATGCTGGAAGAGGCTAATGAATATGTGATGATCCATGTCAATTGATAGCGCTACGAGTCTTGAGCTTAACGTCATGTGTATCTATCTACATCTACCCATTTTGATCAGGCAGGAAGGAAGGTATCGCTGTAGTTGCTCAATCTTCGAGCGTGTAGAGAGATAACGCGAGCTGCGAGCCGAAGCCGGCAGCGAAGCGCAGCGCATACTTGTGGGCGTAAGCGCCTCCCGGGGCGAGACGAAGAGGAGTCTCGCCCAGGTTCGGGTCGTGGGTTTCAAAGTGCACCACAGGCGGTACGCATCCGTGGCGCAGGCCCTCGATGGCCGCCACGTCCTCGAACGCCACGGCCATGGGGTGTCCTGTGAAGCCCTTCGTGTTTGCGATCATCAGCTGAGCCAGCTGCTCCGAGCCGAATGCCGTGCGCAATGCCGTCACTTCCGTGTAAGCACACGAAGACTTCGCCGATGCATTGGTGCCTGTCTCGTGGCTGTAGTAGACTCCGTTGCGAGCAATCTCCTCACGAGTAATACCAAAGTCGCTCTCTACACGTTGCAAGAAGCGCACTAGCTCCTGTCCAACGTGGTCCGGCTCCAGTGCAGCACCGTGATAAGCAGAGTTACTGAATTGAGAGGCAAGCAGACGCACGGCCTTGTTGTTTGCAGGTTCAGCCACTGGACGCTCTGCGAAGGCCAGTGGGGACTCCAGCACCAAGCCGATCGCTCCGCTACCGACAATCATACCACTGCGCTTCACGTCAAACGGACGCGCCGCTGCATTGGCCGTCGGGGCGATGCAAGCAGCACCGAGTGCACGGAAGCCACCACCAATCAGCGGCATCATAGTCTCCGAGCTAGCGGTGTCGCTGGACACCACAATCACGCGCTGGCACTTACCAGAGCTGATCCAGTCCTGGGCCATGCCAATGGCTTGCGTGGCACCTGCACACGCCGCATTAATCTGCGTGTTAGGTCCACGAGCTCCAGTAAGCTGAGCGACTTGTGCGTTCGCGAGTACAAGCAGTCGGAAGAGAATCTTGCGATCCATCTCGTAAGTAGACTCACCACCCTTCTTGCTTTCTTCGTAGAAACGAGAGGTTTCCGACACCGCCGCATTCATGGTAGGGAAGGATGTAGCGTATATCACACCCGTCGAGTCGCGCATGTTCTCAGGCAAGCGCCAGTTAACATCGACTCCGTCCACGAGGCCAGCATTACGAACAGCCTCGAGACCAGCAGCCACAGCTAACTGCGTGGGTTCGTCCATTGAGTGCGCAATGGTCGCGGCAATGCCATAGTCCTTCTCGAGATCCACGTGATTCACAACGGCAGACACTTGAATGCAATTTTCGCGCGTGGAAACCGGAGCACGCGTCACGTTACCAGTGATTTTGTCCTTGCAGATGTGCACGATGTTCTGGGCTAGCATCTTGTCCTTGTCCGCATCGGTGAGCTCATGGATACAGTTTTCGCCTTGCAGTAGCTTCTCAACAGACTTTTCGCCCTCGAACACCTTGGCCTGACCAGGCAGACCAACACTTGTGCCAGTCACATACACAGCACCAGCGAGTTCCTGCGTTGTCTTGGTCATGAGATGTAGCTCCTGCTTGTCTCCCTCTGACGTAACTTGCGGCTTTGAGCGAGCGTAGAAACGGCGACCCATGTTGTCAATCCGGTCAAGGTAAAACTCTCCTTCAGGGATGGAAGCAATCGACTGGGTGAGCTCCAAGCCATTCTTGGCACCGTACGTCCTCTGACGCAACTTCATGCGCGCCGTGTACTCCTCCGGAGTCATCTTGGTGCGATGTTCAAGACGGGCAGTGAGGTCCAGCGACTTGGCGATCTTCTCCAATGAAAACTTGCCCTTAGCCGACTCTGTCGGCTCGCGCGTGCGAAGCACAAACATAGTGGCAAGACTTCCCGAGCCGTACGAAAACAGAAGCACCCGAGTACCGAGCGCCAGATCCTTAGCACGCGCGTGCACCAACGTCGCCAGGTTCATGTATACCGCAGCCGTGTAGGAGTTACCCAGCTGCTGCGAAGTGGTGCAGCTCGGCGACACCTTGGTGTTGAAGCCTTCCTTCGCAACATCACGAACTGCCAGATCCAGCTCGCGGTCGTTCAGCGTGTCTTCCAGCGGCGTGTTTGCCCACTTGCTCAACGATGCAAACTTCTCCTTGGCAGCCTCGTCACCATTGCTTAGCAGACGTCTCGAGTCCAGGAAAAGCAGACGAGCGAAAGACTTTTGCACCAATTTGTTGTACGGCGAGTGAAACACCGCGTAGTCCACGAAAGCGACTCCAGCCTCCTTTCCGTCCGTTTGTGTCACCAACTCGCTCTTCTTGCAGAAAAGCTGGTAGCATTCGTCCAGAGCGTGCAGATAGCACGAGTTGGACAACTTGCCGTCCACCTTCGGGTACTCGCTGCTCACATTGGGTTTGTAGAAGTCCCAGACGTTGGCCGCATGGGTCGCCTTGGTCCTGCAGTCCAGCACCATAGGAGCATCCGGTCCAATGAGCATTGCCACAGCTCCACAGCCTCCACTGGGACGTGCAGGACCCTTGGCATACACTGCAATGTCCGTGGCGACCACGACGGCGTATCTTCCGTCCCAGAAGGAGCTGTCGACCCACGCCACCGCGTTCAGCAGCGCCGCTGTGCCACCGTAGCAGGCGTTGATGACTGTGGCTCCGTCCACATCTGCATTGTCTCCGAACAACTGCATAAGGACAGTCTTGGTGGACTTGCTCTTGTCCACCAGCGTCTCCGTGCCCACTTCCAGACGTCCAACTTGCTCGGGAGACACTTGGAACTTGCTCAGGAGTCTGGAGACTGCAGTCAGCGCCAGAGCGTTCACGTCCTCGCGGTCTCCAGGCACAGCCATGCCCAGCTGCCCAAGCCCCAGCGTGTACTTGCCGCTGCTGACGCCGTCGAAGGACTCCATCTCCCGCTGGTCCACGTAGTCCGACGGGAAATGCACCTCCATGGCCAGGATGCCCACATCACTCGGGCGCGAAGAGCTCACCATTGTCTGCTGGGCGATAAGACGCTGTCTGCGGCCTGTGTGGATCGTTGGAGGGAGGTCTGATAGTGCGCAATGGCAGGCGCAATACGTTGGCGCTCGCGTCTGAGGTCGCGAAAGACCTCCGATCTGCTCGTACGTGGCTGATACCATGGGACATCTAGGCAAGAGCGGATTGGCGGAAAAAGAAGGGGCGTTTTGACCAATTGATTTATGCATGGGGAAATATACCTGTGGATTGGTCGAAATTGGCGCTTGCGTGTTTTGCAAATCTTGAAACATTCCAACTGCGATTGGTTAGCAAGCTTTAGCCTCCCTTGCAAATCTGATTGAATCAGATTCTCAGTGTTACTTCCCAGAACCGACACACATTAATTCTCAACGACTGCCAAAGTAGTTGTGGTTCTTGTTGTTTGCGCCTTGCGATCCAAGACAGCGGCGTTAGACACCGTATACACTGGAAGGTCGGATTCATCTCGTGATGCATTTGTTGGGCCTTGCCCACTGTCGCACTGCCAAAACCAACGCGTTCAATAGTACACCGCAACCCATTCAACGACATGGTGTCGGCCGGGAGATCCAGCTCAAAACAGCCTTCGCTGTGCTTGGCCTTGTGCATATTCAACTCACGCTGCAAGAAGAGCACCCACTGCCGACGTAAGCAACCCTTTAGCAGCTTGATTCAGACCACATCAGTTAGCTAGCACAGCCACGTTAGACCTTTTTTCTTTTATACCAGAACCACGTTGAACTGGCTAGCGTAGTCAGTCACCTCAGGTTCCCAGTGTCTACTAAAATCATCACTGAGTAGAATTATGATAGAGTGATGAAGTGGTTCTGATAAAAATAGGTATTGCCGGTGCCGGCGTTAACTTGGAATAAGAAAAGAGCGGAGTCACTAATCAGGATCAAAACCGAGCTTCACTTGACAAGCCGTATTGATTGGGAGGACAGAGATGTCCTAGTGAGCCGCAAAAGAAAGTAGTTATCCGCTCTTCGGTTGCTGGAGTAGCTCGCGTTGGACGGGCTGCGATGGTCGGAACCTGCGCTAGCTTTCTAGAATCCCAGCATTCTCGTCATAGCCGTCAACCCGATTACACACTCATTCACGCTTTACGCCATGGTGTGCTTCGTCGTAGATGCGAGTCTTTTTCCTGAATACACGTTCATGCTGCAAATTGCGCTTCTGTCCTCTTCATTAATATATCCTAACATGCAGGCAATACACGTCGACCAACGCGTCACTATCTTAGCATTTAAGCCATCTGTATTGCCCTACAGATATGATGGGACGCACAATGTCAAAAATAGATTTATATATTCAGCACATGAGTAAGCAATATTTCCTCACATGTGATACACGTGAGTATTAGCAAAAATAACCAAAACCGGATCCAGAAGTTACATATCTGCATTTCCAGTCGTGAGTGATTGTTCGATTGAGTACTCGCGTGTTAGGCTTACCTTTGCCAGTGAGGGAATGATGGATCCTCGCGTCAAGGGCAGTCCACCACTATTGCAGCAGTTTCCTCCGTCTTGTGTGTAACGAAACGTTGTCATTAATGTGCTGAAGGCACGACCAAAACATCTTAATGAAATCCACTCTCAGCACTTCGCTATGCAAACGTACCCATGGTGCACGCCACCTGCTGCACTACTGAATACCACGTGAGGATATCCGCGAATCCCTAGCGACGGCTCTCCGTGGCAGCCTCCTCCGTCCAGTACCACAGGAGAACCAAGTTTATGTACCGCAATGAACTGTAATTTCTGCACCTGCCTTCACATTCTTGGTCATCATGATCAGTACTTTCAAAGCCGCCTGATTTGGAAGCTCCATGAATGCGGCGTTAGGATCGCATGCATGGCTGATGAGACGGGTGATGGAACCGCAACTAGCCGGTTCCACGTAAACGAATTAATTTCGAGTGGACTTGGGGTTGTAGAGCAAGGTGTACCGGCTGTTTCCTTGGTTTATTTGACCCTCCACTACTGCGTCGGCGTTTCTCAATTCTCCAGTGTACTCACCAACTACATCACCGACATCAATAACGGTAGTGTGTACACTCCGGCGCCAACCCGTCCAGTATCATCCAGTGTTAGGGTCGTTCAGGAACCGAAGCGGTACTGCAGAGAACCCCCAGGTTGCAGCAATCCGAAGTAGAGTAAACAGCCGACCCAACGTTATCACATGTGTCCATGAAGCAGTCGCCAACACATGATATTCGTCCAGGTCTGGTAACGAGATACCATTTGCCACGCACTCCTTAATAAGTCTAATCTCCGTCGGCCATGATACTTCTTCAAGAAGGACCTGGCCATCCGCAGTATGTACATTGTACATGGGGCGGCGAACATGCAAAACGTTCAGGAGGACTTTCACTCCCGGCAGCCTCAACTGTTTCTTGATTTATTTTCTTTGGTTTCAGTGCCCTAGCGCAATAAATTTGACTTCCGCTCCCAGTTATGTCACTTTGCTTGATCTAACCGCTTCCTCGAGCGGCTTACAGTTCAGTCTCTCGGCCACTTCTCCGTCTGATGGCGAATTTTAGCTGCGCCCAACAAACCGGGGTGGTATTAATGTATTCTGCAGCTTTCAGCACCTCCCGGTCGCTCGGAAGCGATGCGACGTGCGATTTCCCTGAGTTCGGTTCTTCAGCAAGTATACCTGCATCAGGCCCTATCGCGTCCAAGCTCGTAGCAAATGGAGGTGTCATCTCGGGGTGGCCATTGCTTCTTTCGTGGTCTGTGTCTGACGACATCAAATCAATAACTTCGCTCACCGGAACTATGGAGGGGGTTGTAGCCTTTTCCTAGCTTAAACCAGACTTCATTAGCGTATTGTCAGCCTCTCCACTTGGAAGAACTGGTTTCTGGTCATTATTCACCACTCTGGGTGACCTCAGAGGCTGTCGTGCTGCTTGTACCTTCAGTTGCGATGTCTACGTGCCCTCCTCCGACTGCTGCGAGCAGCCATGCACGGTTTCCTCACGTGCGGCACGATGCTTAGCGAATAGCGCCTGGTAGCGCTTTGTTGAATGCGCTGGCCCGAGCTGAGTCATTACAGCTTCCACCTATCAGCCGATAGCTGCGAAAGGTGCGCCACTTGGCGTAGCCGTCTTTGAACCGATTACAAAACGATCGGCAATGCACTTCATCATGTTAATTAAGGGAATGATCTCACCATTGTTGACGGAGATTCGAAGCTCCACGACCTCGGTATCATCAATTCGGAGAACGATTGCGGTACCGGATCACCGCACATGAAAGCGCGCGAGTAATACTCAATCTTGTCGCCTGCATGAAGGGTTTCTAGGGGGGGGGGACCGACGCGACAGACCCTGCTGCTGCGAATCGGCACCTACCACTGCATCTACATTCACGTTACATTCGGCACACATATAGCCTCCTCGCAGCTTTAATGCTGCTACCCTCCTTCAGCCTTGTTATCTGTCGCAGCTCTGGTCTCGCCCTTCTGTGTCTGTGATTGCGGTCGCACCGTTTCGGAGTTATAGTATTGGAGTTAGGGTATTTTTCCGATCAGTTCAGGCGATAATAATATTATCTCAAGGAAATGGCTCGCAAGGATGGTGAACTTGAAGGGGCACGGAGCCAGCCATGTTTGAACATTTAGTGGTTGTAAGGATAGGTATTTAATGTGGATATGACTTGACCATAGATTACAGTTGCTACAGTTGCATAAACCTTGAAATACACAATGATGAGTTGAGGTTTAACTCGAGAGCATGCCCAAGTGAACTGGCGTAGGTGTGGGAGACTGCAATTCAAGCAACGACGTAACTCTCGTTGTAGGACAGGTTGTTTTGCTGTTGAGGCTGCAGTCGTCGCTGCAACCTTGCAAGGTGCTCAAGTTTCGCAGCCCTCAAGTACCCAGCCGTCATCGCCATCTAACCGGGCTACGAGTCTAAGTCACATCTCCGAACAAGTGCATGGATGCTCAAGCCGAAGACGGACACGTCATGGGAGGGCGACGTCTCGGAGTACATCAACCGACCTTTTGGTGGAATGGCTATAGCTTCTAGTACGGCATGAAGCTCATGGAGATCGCTGCAGGCAAGACGATCATGGGCCCGGTCAACGTGATGAAGTGAAGGGTGTCAAGAAGTTCAGCGAGAACTTCACTGAATTGACTAAGAGTACATGGGATGAACTGAAGATAGACCTACAAGAACTCAGCTTCTCGTTCGTGTGCACGGACATGGGGATAATTATCACCACTGACCGCAAATGCATAATGCTGTTTCATACTGACCCGCAAGCGAGTTTGTAATGTGTACCAGCAGGGAGAAGATATATTCACAGAAGTAACGGTGAAGCGTGTCGTTTTTTTTTTTCGCGTTGTTGCGTTGTACCTGGTAAAAAGCACAAGCAGATTATGTCAGAGGCAAGCAGCTATTCTACCTCACGCTAGTGTGTGTTGTCGTATTGATGAGTTTTCTCCCATCGCGCTTTCAGCTGAACTTGAAGTCAAATGGTGATCGCCAGCCTAGTAATTGAATGAGGGCGGTTAACTTTAACTTTAACATATATATATTCTATATATAGCTTTGAATATTCTTCCAACATTGCATGCGGCCACTGATCATGCGAAATGTGGCCCTGTTGTGTTGCGATCACAGGGCTCCTCCACCAGGCTTGTCCCCACTCATATTGTTCGAGGTAAGGCAGAATGCCTCCTAGTATTACGTTGACGGGTCACAAAGGAACATACAAGCCATCTCGCAGGAATGCCCCTTCCTATTGCAGGCATCCAGCACACGCACGATTATCACGTGTTGCTTACCGAAATTAAATGGGTAACACGTGCAGTGCGAGAACCAATTGTTTGGGACTGTTCAGTGATCCGGGGCGCCATGGCTAAATCAGCATGCGGGAGGTGATCGGTGTGGTAAAAACGCCCAGTGTCTCCAAACCTGGCGATGAGGCTGCAAAGGACATTGGGGGGTTCATGGGTGTTTGTGTGAGATGCAAGGTACGCATGTAAATACTACTGGAAATGTGAGTGACTTTGTAACTAGTCTGAGGACGCCTGCTTGCCGACGGGTCGTAACTCTCGTCAGTGCTTCGCTGGGGGTCTCGTTCGGTCGCCGCTCGTTCACCGACTTTACTGAATGTAGGCCATCGCAAAGTAGCCGGACGTTCCCATTCCTATTTATTTCAACTTCAACTGCTTAGCTTTCGCCAAGCCTTCTCTTTCTCAACCGCACTTGCTCCGTTAGGCGGAGTCTTCTCGTTCTCAATCGCTCCGTTTATACAGAGACTACTCGTCCTCGTTCGTTAACTCGCAACTCGATGAGCCCAAGGGCACTCACATCGCACCATCGCCAGGCCTCGACTCCGCGCCCAATCTCAAGCCACTCGGGCTTACGCCTCGGGCGTCTACCCTGCTCAACGCGGCCACACAGCGGACTCGGGAACCGCAATGTCGCCCCGCCGGGGCTGGCCTCACGGCAACACACTCCGCGTACTCGCAGACCTCGTCCAGCCGCTCCTCGTCCGTCACTACGCCGCTCGCCGACACTCTCCGTACTGCTCGAACCGCCCTGCTCGCTGTCTGCCTCGCTCTGTTGCTCGGCGCCGCCTACTCGCTTGTATTGTCAGTGGTGCTTTGAAGGTAAATCCAAAAGTGATCTTGTTTAGGGATTAAGATGGTTTCTGTACTCATCCTTTCCTATAGATTATTCTCCAGATTCTCCTAACCCAATATCGCACCATCGTGGTTCGAAATCTTTCAAGTCAAGTCTGTCATCCATCCATCATAGTTCATTCCCAGCTTTAGCTTGGCACAACACGCTCGCCGGCCAATTCCAAACTGCCTGCCTTTACGCTTCGGCAGCTCGCTCGCCCAGCCCGTCGTGCATCCAATCCTGCCACCCCACGGTACCTCAACGTACCAAATCACTTACGTCTGTGGTCGGTAAGCCGCTCGCGCACACTCCCAACCGGCCCTTGCATTCATCACCCGGCCCACAGCGCCTCCTCGGCACCAAGATCCTGCTTGTGCGGCTCTGCTGCCGCGCTGGCGTCTGGGTGTGGCGGCCGTTCACGGGCACCGCTCACCTATCAATCTCACGTCGCTGCTCGACGCCAGCTGCACACTGTAGCACGTCGTGCCATGATCCTCGCTATCGGCCTTCTCCGCTATTGGTACAACCTCGTAGTGCTTAGTCACCACCTGCACGTCCTTGGGCACGTCCAGCTTGTCCACGTTCTCGTAGTCCGTCACCAGCGTGCAGACTGGCGTTTGCTGGCGACGCCAACCTATTACAACTTCTTTAAATCGACTTCGTGTAGCATACACTTTGTAAGGAAATCCGCAACTTCCGGACTCCTGATTGATTATATCAAAACCTGTATTCGCTGACCATAGTCGGAGTTTCAGATTTGCTGCTGATACACGCACTCTGTCGATGAAGCATCTCTAGTAGGCAATTACCTACGATGTCATTTCTACGTTGGACGTTTTCTTTGGATCGGTTTAGACACATGGCAGTAGTATGCATATCAGCCTTGTCACACCGACTACACGTGTACTTTTCCGCGTTCGCTTCTCCTTTGCTCGGATTTCGCCGCTGAAAAACTCGAGCATATTGGCGGTGATGTCAATTCGATCGCATTGCGAACTCAATTTCGTCTTTTGGCGGCGTGGTGTCAACGAACCTTTTGGTTCACCTCGAGATGGGATTCACTTTTCTCTCGTGGCTACATCACGTTGCATTCATTGCGATGAGCCTTTCTCTTGATCGTAGAGTGTTGGAGTTTGACTATTCGGTTATAAACGAAGGGCTGATACGAAGGGAAGACTGATTGAAGCTTGCTGAAAGGCCTGTGGGTATGCAGTCGCAGTGAATACAGGATGGTTATACTTGTACACTCCGATAGTGATCGTTTGAGAGCTAATCGAACTGTATGATGCGGCCACTGTGTGCTGACATGGAAGCTGCAAATGCTGCCGATCCGAGCAACGGGTACAAGTTCATGTAGCCAAATCTACAGTAAACGTTCGCAGGACTATCTCTTGTTCGCCTGTGAGGATCGGAGCCTTAGACTCACTTGTGCTGCGTCTGCTTCTTCTTTCGATACTTTGTTTCAAGGTCGTCAACGTAGAAAACGGATTTCGGTACTATTTCGAACGGTGCGTGCTGCTGCACCCATACTTATTTTTCGAACATGACTTTCGTTCGTGACGTGACTGTGTGGTTTGCCCCCCCCCCCCTGCAGCTAAGCACGTATTTCTTGTTCTCGGTAAGTGTTTCCACAGCTAGCTTGCAGATTAGTTCCAGAGCCTTGGAGACTTGACTATCTCGAAATGCCAGCGAGTAAAAGTGCGTTGTTCTGACTTAGACAACACTTGTGGTTCTTCCAGTAAACAGTGCACATCCATCGTCGTACGCATCAACTGGATTGCATTCAGCGACAATAGATGAAGCCTCTTCTGGTGTGAGCGAGCAGCTGCCAAGTTCTGTGGGGTATATCTTGCTCAAGGTTTCTGCTACAGTCTCGGTTGAAGATCACCGTTGCCCTACACGTTACGCGATTCTGGAAATAATTCGTGGATTTCCGCTAATTATCTCCTCGAACTCGACGAACGTTGTCGTGGCTTGCAAGAGAAACAGCAAAGGTCTAGTTTTGTCGATGTTCGGGTCGACAGAGCGGAGGTGGCTGCAAACGCTGAAAAGAACGATATTGCCCCAAGAACTTGAAGTTCACAGGGATTCCACGTTTGCGCAGTCGAATTTGAGCATCATAATGGTTTCCTCTGTCGGTGAAGTGTGCTCGATCATGCAATTTTATTTCTGCGGCAACCCAATCTGTGAAGCACCATTCAAAGGTTTGTGGTGTTTCCTTGTGAATAAATGCAATAGTAACTGGGATATGTGTACCCTTGCCATTATTTCCAACGAGCAATACAGATACCGTTGTAAAGCGCGTTCTTCATGCGACTACCACTACACTCAAGTATGGGCACCCCGCTGCCTTGTGCAGCCGCCAGAGAACCAAGTGACATAAAACTCGGGAAATATTTATTTTGCTGTCAATCTGACAGCACACTGTCGACCCCGGATGCTGCTGCTGGAACGCCTATAGAAAGGCAGGAAGTTTGTCGTGCTTGTCCGCAGCATCTGCCAACATCTTCGCTCGTGTTATTGCACATCAAAGCAGGACGATGATTCATATTCACGTTATCGCCGTTTTTACGAACGATGCGACGCACAATTGAGCGCTGCGTAATCCAGGGACTAAAGATCTTTTAAAGCTGGACAGCTCCATCATGAACTCCGAAGAACATTAACCGACAGAATCACAACTAGGTGAGTGTTCATGTTGCTAACGAACCATGTTTTTCGGTCAACATAACGTAAGTTACATTTTCACACACTTGGTTTCACGCGTTTTAGAAAAGCACACCAACCACTGTCAAAGATTCGACGTGCCCAACTTATTTGTACCCCGATGAGACTTCCTGCTTAATGGACTTATTCTCTTTAAACTCATAAGCTCGAAGAGACACCGTGCTGCTTGGTGCCGATGCAAATACGTCGCATGGGTTGGTAGTCTATCGGCCACACTTGATCAAGCGGTTGGACTTCCCAGGTTCCATAGTTGTTGTGAAGTGGCAAAACTTATAGCCTGGTAGTCTCCTTGAACCATGTCCTCGCGTGTTGCTGCAACACAAATATGTTTTCCCCCAATCTATTCTAATCGATTGGCTTCAAGTTTGCCAGTCAATCAAGTTACATACTCTGGTCATGTGCTCGCGTGGGGGTCAGTACGATGAAGTTTGATGTATTTACGTCAGTGCTGATAATTACTCCGGGCATGGGCCAGTAGCTCATGGAGCTGGAGGATGGCTCTGTGATGTGTAAATATATCTTGGAGCGGTTCGAAGACACGGTCAACAAGCAGGCCAAGCTATTGCCCAGCGCCACAACTTCACACAACTGGAAGTCACGCGGGACAAGCAGAATGACAATGTTGACGGCCATCTCAACTACATATGCCGGGTGCCGACGAGACTCCAAACGATCGCAATTACCCTTGACGATGCAATGTTCAGTGGTACGCTGGTTACCGCAATCCCTTTCAACAAGCGATTCGATCTTCTGTGTGGATTAGTGGACGCTAGAATGGACTGTGTAGACATGGTTACCGGGAAAAATGGTGGATAAGACGAACACGTTCGACAAAGCGAACAAGCTGACAGTCAGTAAATTTGGCCGTTGAGTAGGCCCAGCACACTAGATCGCAGAGTGGAGGATGTGGAGGCACCAAGTGCGAGAACAAGAACTCCATGAGGAATCGCAATGCCAACACAAAGAGGACAAGCGACTCGGAAACAGTTTCAAGTGTCAAAATTGAGGATACACGAAGAGGGAGAGCTCAAATCATAATGGTGGTATTGGTGGTGGCGGCGGACAAGCCACGCGCCTGTTCTCAGTCATCTCAGGTTTTACTCGGACTGCTTCGGAGCGGACGGCTGCTGGTCAGCAATGCAGTGAAAGCGGAACACCTTCGATCGGGGTAGATGGAGGTAAAGTAGGCGAAGGATGCGACGCAAGCATTTGTCACATACCATCGATGAAGAAGAACACCGTGTATCGACCAGATGCATGGGTTTTCAACTGCAAACTAACCTTCACTTGATTGGTGATAAACGATTATTGAAGTCGCACGGCGGTTGAGCGTGAAAAGGAAATTGTGGAGGGAATCAACAGCTCATCAGCCCCTTGTCGATGTCGGTATGAATCGACTTGTGGGTGGTGAAGAATAGGGGACACGGTGCGCTTTGCTTGGATAAGGTCTACTACTTTCTAAAGAGGCCGAACCTGTGCTCACAATCGGTCGTACGACAGCTATACTTCAATATCGACTACGATGACGCAAAAGCCAACTACATAATGTTGAAGCATGAACCCATTGCGCTGCAAGCGCTCCTTAAGTCGACATGCAGCATTTGGATGTTAACTACGCACAACGAATTCCTCCCGGTGAGCTGAGCCCGATAGTACCGGAAGCTATGCACCGCGAGACTGCATCACAGATCTTCGGTGCTGGTATGAGCGACTCGGGCATCTGCTCCCACAGCACATCTGCACTTCGTTGATGGCAGTCGGACATTTGTGAAGCTTGTCAGCTGTGCAAGCAACGTGCAAATTTTGTGGTGCAGCCGTTGGATCGAGGGGAACGAAATCAGGTTCGGCGATCTCTTGTTTTTCGTAAATAAACTACAATCGCCCACTGTTGAAGGCGATACTGGTCATCATGGATACGCACAATAGATTCATCGCAGCATACTCGACTAATAACAGGCCGAGAAAGATCAACGAGCTGATTCGGCGCAACACCGTATGTGCAGAGCGGTAGCATCCAGGGTGTAAGGTGCAGGCTATTGTCACGGATAGTGGAGGTGAGTTTGCAAACAACGAGATCACTGCATGGTACCCAAACAACAGGATTGGTACTCGACGGCACCGAGGAACACGGTGCGTTTCAACATGGCCACCCGACGCTGTGCGGGGTGATGCAGTCAATGATGGAAGAGTCGTGGCTGCTAAATTCTTCTGAGTTGCCGCGTTGTACTGTGCTGTTTATTTTCCCCAAGAACGTTTTGTACTCAAATCCGTGGTAGATAAGTTTCTCTGAACGATCAGGTCATGTACAAGGACAGACATGGGCGTGAGTTCGAAGCCGCTGTTCATGAATGGGCAGTTCCTGCCCATCTTGATCTCGCCAGCGCTGGGCATCGAGATTACGACCTACCTATCGTGGGAGGGCGAGAGTATGGCGCCATTGAGCACCATGACATGACAGATGACGAGAACAGGCTTGACGACTAAGACGCCGTCGAACCTGTGCAACATGGCGCAAAATCACCACACGCAAGCTGGATGGGCCGTCACCCGCCAGTCAAGTGATGCGATAGATTCTTCACAGCCACCAGTATTTCCCAAGAGTGTGCAACCTGCAGTAGATGATGATGGGCACGTGGACGTGGAAATGAGCAGGAGGCTAACGTTAGCGACGTCGACGTTGGTGGTATTGTTACGTGCCTCAATAGCGGACACCTGATATTTAAAAAAAAAGATACGCCAGGTCTATTCATCGTTATAAGTTTCTGTCTCGGCACACGCAGTGCTGATTTTATCTGCTGCTGGATGAAGTTCACCCGTCTTCGCGATCAACGCTGAATTCAGCCAACAGTGCTCGACGGGCTTGGCAGGCGGTTTTCACCATGCCTCTCGAGGCCACCAGTGGCTGGTTGAGCAGCTTCGTGCGGCGGTGAGCGGCAAAAGCAGCCGTGCTGAGTTGTGAGGTCGAGCGGAGGTTGAACAAGACGGGGCTAGTAGGTGTTGCCGAAGAAGTTGAGACAGATGAACTCGAGGACGAGTCAGGTACAAGTAGGAGACTTGAATGTCTTGCACGTTCAGGCAACGACCTCACCACAGCGGAAAACGTGGCAGGCAATACTAGCACGAGAACTCGCTGCAATGGAGAAGAAAAACGTCGTGGAGATGGTTCCCGATGATGAGATGTATGCGAGAAGTGCGGTCGTCACACGATGGGGAGATATCAGATTAAGGCATCAGACAACTTCGGAAATGTGGTCCGCCCCCCCCCCCCCCCCCCCCCCNCCCCCCCCCGACTGTACGCACGAGGCGATAAGCAAGAGTCGAGGATTGAATTTCTGGTGATGTAACGTTTTCTCCAGTAACACGGAATAGCTTAATTCAGGTTGTTCGTGTCACTATGCATCATCTTGGAGATTGATTACTTTCGATGCGACGTCAACACGCACCCTGCACTTCATTTGCCGTATTGCTGTATTTCCGATGAAGAAGGACTGGGTGTACAAGGTGAATTATACCAGTTTTTGCTTACACCAAAGCGACTAGAAATAGTATGGCGATCTAGACCATGGCTGACAGCGTGCAGATTGTGGCGGTGAGCCACGGCTCTAGGTGTACTCGAAGGATATTCATTTGCAATCACTATCTTGCTGATCTATGATAATAACTTGAATTGCTCGACCGACTAACGACGCGACCCGACCAGGTAGACTCTTTAAGAGGCTCAACAGCACGTATGGCATCAATGACCAAAGTCGACTCGGTATTTAAGCAGATTGGACAGCGGTGGGTGGGTTCTTGCACCAGTAACATACGCGATGGATGTACTTAACCGGCTTGGATATGGTGATGCTCAGGGTAGTCGGTCATGGTGTGGTGTATCGGCGTTGTAGCCGCAGTACGCCCAGCAGCCGCAATTTGCGTCTCGAACAGAACTGACGGCGCTACTGGTCGTGAGCAGCAGGAGCAATGGAGTGAGTGGAGAGTAGTTCTTTTGGGTGGGTTCGAGCAAGGCAGAGAGACACACACACAGGCCCGACGCTGTGTCGGCTGTGCCAAAAGCGAGTACGCCTGCTGTGCGGCCAAAACGTGGCAAGCGGTGGCTAGGACGACGCGGCAAGGCAAGAGGCACGCAAACAGAGCCGACCAGACGCAGACAGAGAGCACAGGCCACGCAAGGCGAAGGATGTGGGCATAACATAAAATCCGAGAGGCCGGAATCGAACCAGCGACCAATTGATTTCCGAGTATACTGAAACACAGTATAGAACACTACAGTCAATCGCTCTACCAACTGAGCTACACTCGGTCCTAATTCAACAACCTCACCAACATCCAACAAATCGCTGCACACGCTACTACACAAACTACCACGCCTTCTACGTCGCACAGCACGCCACACCAACCTCGCCGCGTCTCTGGGCCACTTCCTCTGTGCGTCGGCACTCACACAACTTCCTTTGGTGCTTCAAACGGACTCATTTTCCTCTCCGACCTTACATGCCGTCTAGCGGGTTCCCAACGCTTGATCGGACGCCCGCGACGTACTCAGCCGCACATCAGACATGCTAGCCAGCTAGTGAATCGAAACCAGCGCCAGAGTGCATGCACGAGGAAAGAATAAAATGCACAGTCTAATGGCTGACGCAGTCGGTCATGGTGTGGTGTATCGGCGTTGTAGCCGCAGTACGCCCAGCAGCCGCAATTTGCGTCTCGAACAGAACTGACGGCGCTACTGGTCGTGAGCAGCAGGAGCAATGGAGTGAGTGGAGAGTAGCTTGCGTCTGTCGCAGTAGTAGCTGATTTTGATCCACCTCGCTCATGTTTTTGACACGGAAGATCAGCGACAAGAACTTTCCATTCTACCCCTTGATGTCGCTGACTTGACGCAACTGGCGAAGCTTTCGCCGCAGCACTGCTTGATAGTAGGAGGCGTCGAAGTGTGTGAGGGCGACGTGAGAGAACCGACTCCTCGTCTGCTCCTCCGCTGGCGTCCTTGAAGCCCAGCACAGGAACCACCCGGACGCGTTCTCCTCCATAGCAGTACTGCCGATAGCAGGCAACACATCGCTACCGTCCGTCGCGTCTTGGCCATGGATGCGACACAGTGTCTCGACTTGGAAGAGCCACTGGCGCACGTCTTCATCAGGCTTCCCCTTGAACTTGGGCAGGCCGTTCGGGACTAGAGGTTTGGACTCAGTTGTCGTCGAGTGAGGCGCTCGGTTGTTGGCCTGAAGTGTGGTGATCTCAGCGCGTAGCTGGCTGGGCTAGTTGCTTCTCTAGCTCGGCTTGGGTTCCTCCCTCCACGGGCGGCGTGTCGTACGGGCCATGGTCGCTTGAGCCTTGGCCAACAAGTGCTACCAGTATATCAAACTGGTTGCGACGAAGGAGGAAGAGGCTGAGGAGGTTCTTGGGGGCTGGAGGGGAAATCCAGAAGTGGTGGTCTCTCCCCGACCAAAGGCCGAGCAGCCACCCGAGGAACACCTTCTATTTAATAATGTTCTTTCTATAGTGAAATGTCACTAAACTGATAAGACCGTACTATCTGATACAGAGCGCAAGCACGGCTTGTTCTTAAGTGGCTTGACATAAGCCTCAAACTGATACGGGGACTGGGGCTCTCTTTTTTTCGGGGAGCTCGGTCACGTCTCCGTGGAGGTCGGTGTAGGAGCACCAAAGAGTTGCGGTCCGTCACCAATTATATAGCACGTGTACACCTCAAACGTGCATACGTGGCACACTAAAAGCGGAAGTGGAGTGACCACACGTAGACCAGTCAATTCGGAGCCATCCCGACACACAAACATGGCAATGTCCACATACCCGGATACCACGCCGAGCTGTCACGACGGGCTGACAATTGCTAATTATAAGCTAGCGACTTGCTACACCCGTATCCACGCAGTACATGGTTGCCACAGTACACAATCATTCGCGACGTACTCAATATCTATTCACCGTAACGATCTGAATTGCAGCTGTAAGTCCACTACTCCTCTACTGACTTGGCCTGGATATACGCCTTGTACTCCTGATCACGCGAGAACGCGCAGGTACGTCTCCATACCGCCCGCCTCGTACGCGTCCAGATCGACGCCGTACATGTGCTCCTTGGTGTTGTGGTGAGTACCGATGTACAGCGCCATCGACACCCACCTTCGTACCCTGTGAGCACAGGAACGCGCGCTGCTGAATGAACGCGCGGAACGGAGCCATACCCGTACCCAGACCCGAGATCACGATCGGGTCCTCGGGATTCGCCTGCAGCTTCACCACCGACGAGCACACCGACATGGACAGCTTCTGGCCGACCTTCACACCTGACAGGAAGCGACTCGCCTGGCCGATGCGGTACTTGCCGCTCCGCGTAGTCCAGTCGTGCACCACGACCAGCAGGTGGATGCTCGTCGAGTTTATCTTCATGCTCGACGTGATCGAGTAGTGGCATGGCTTGACAAGCGTCAGCAAGTCCGTGTTGAGCGCTGCAAGGGCGCTGTATCCAGACGACACTGCGGTGCTAGCGGCGGCCGATCTCGACGCCTATCCCGGTGCTAATCGCGACACCGATGCCGGCGCCAATCTCTGCGTTGATCTCTTGGTGCAGGAGCCCCCAGTGAATGACAGGCCCAGGCGCGTGCTGTGGAGGCAGCGAGCGGGAGGTAGCGACAGCAATGAGCGAGCGGCACGCAGCGGCAGCCAGGAGTGGCTGGTAGCGATGACTATTGGAGGAGCAGCAGCGTGAAGGAAGCAAGCTCAAGTACGAGGGCTGTTCCACAAGGGGCTCGTTGGTAGGAGTGCACGTTTAGACTTACATCAATCTCACTTCGCAACTTACTCTCTGAGCTCAACTTGCCATAATCCGCCAGCGTCGGTCTCGCCGACGGGAACTCCTCCAGCAGCTCCGCGAACGTCACCATCCGTCCACACGACGCTTGTACTCGTCCTTGCCATCCGCATCCAACAGAGCCGTCAGCGTCGCCTTCTCCTTCTCGTCCGTGGCACGCTCCAGCAAAGCCTGGTAGAACTTCTTGGACGGGCGGCCGAAGGTGCCCAGCACGTGTGAGAAGAGCTGGAAGTACGTCAACGTCTCCTCGCTCGGGTCCGTGGCAGCCTCGCCCTTCTTCTTCTTCTTGAGTGCCACAGGCAACGCCACCAGCGCCTCCGGGTCCACGTTGTACCTCTGCAGGAACTTCACCACCGCCTTCTCGTTTTTGTGCTCGAACACAGCCAAAGCCTCACTGATGCGGTACTTGATCGCCGTGTTCGTAGTGTTCATCTCGATGTGAAACACATTGCGCGAGTAGTCCTCCGGCGTCAGACGCTCCCACTTCGTCACGGTCACCAGGTCCGTCACGTGGTCACGCATGCTGTGACGAGCCTCAAACGCGTTCGGGTACATCAGCAGCCACGCCGTCTTGGTCTCGCGCGACACCTCCGCGTACGACCGGCGCTTGCCGTTAGACTTGGAGACCGTCGACTCGGCGCTGCTAGCGAACAGAACCTTGCTCGTCGCCACGCTCGCGAACGCTGTCAGCGGCTTAGGAGCGGCTGCCTCCTCGTCCACATCCGTGACAGCCAGCTACTCGTTCGACGGGACGTGAAAGTCGACACGCCCCCCCCGCACGGCGGACACGAACGAGCACAGCGTCGCGTGCTTCTCCTCAGGGAACTGCACCCCCAGCAGAGTCAGCACCACGCTCTCGTCATACAGGCCCGACGCCTCGAAGAAGGCCGTCTGCAGACCCACAGCAGCAACAGTGTCGTCCTCCACGCGGCTGACCAGCTCGTTAGCGTCCACGACCAGAAGCTGAATGTTGCGAGATGCCACCTGCTTAAACGCAGCGCGTTCATTGACGTCATCCACCGTCTCCCAGCCCGCAAGTTTAGGGAAATGAATGTCGCCTGAGACTGAAGCGGACGTAGCAGTCTATTGCCAATTATAAGTGCATAAGTGCAACATGTTGAAGCTAAAGCTCTATTTTGGTGGCCGTGTATTTTGCCTTGGTGGTGGTACACTTTCGGGTTGCCTGTTTTGTGTGTGTGTGTGTGGTCCTGACTGTGCCCTTGGTGGAGCTACACTTTTTTGTGACACATTGACACCATATTTTTGGTGCGAATAACCCTCACTCCGGAGTCGAGTCTCAATAGCTCTACTACCGAATATGCTTTGTAGAGAGATACACCCTTCGGGGCAAGCGAAGCCGGAGTACTAATTATGCTCACAAAATGACAAGACTGAACGATCCCATCTAGGTTTAGTATATTACTAAACTTGACACCCTCGGAGTCCAAGCGCTTCTTAATCTTCCTCTTCCTCGTCGATGTCAAAGTCTCGATCGGGTCGAATCTCTCCCGCACGCTTGTCAACACAGCCCAACTCGCTCAACTCTCGCACTACATCTGTAGCGAACTCAGGTTCCGGCATGCGCATTAAGCCGCACTTCCGATAACCACTCGAAATGATGGAAGGGGGCATATCCCGCCAAGCACTACTCACCCAGTAGCATATCATCGGTCGTGTAGGAGGCTTTAGCTTGAACTTCGTCGCCTTGTCCCTCATCAAAAGCTGCTCCCGCAAGAGCCCCACCCATTTTGCACGCAATCGATTCTTCAGGGGCCCGTTCCACGTTGCATCAGCCGGCTGGCAGACGGAGGTGGTGCAGGAGGCACATCAAGAAGCTCCACATTTAGTTCCTTAGCACATTGGTTGACTTCACTGGACCAGTGTCCAGAGAAAGCATCCCAAAGCAGCAGAATAGGTGCGTTCATGGCCGGTCGTGCCCCGAAATGATATCGCAGAAATGCTACTGAAAGAAAATAATTCCACCAGCTTTCACCACAATGTTAGGATTGAGAATAATGTTTAGAATCACAACAAAATATGCAATACCTTTAGCGTTTCCGTGGACTTGAACATTGTCGGGTTGCTGAGCTGGGCCCACTCCACTCCAGACCGTTGTTCCAACGGAGCCGCGTATTGGCTTCACGCCGCGTAGGAACAGTAGAGGGCTTCGACTTATACACTATCCGTACCGGACATATTTCAGACCAGGACATATTTCGGACCACCTGCTCCACATACAAATTCAAGTCAATAATAGAAAAGGGCACCCTTTTTGCGCGGTTCATAGCATCACAAATAATAGTCCTGAGGCGACCGGAGCATACGCAGGCGAAAGGCAAAGGATCCAGCATTCGAATGAGCCGTCGCACGCCCCTCTCCGACAATATTTCCGCCAGAAACAAGCCACAGAAGATCACCAAATGACGAAGGTTCCAGTGAAGACCTGGGAAGCTGCTGTCGCCGCGGTTGCTTGCAGTATGAGCGAGCGTAAGGCTGCCAAGACGTATCGAGTCTCTCGTGGTCCTCTTCGGCAGCGCGTTTAGGGGCTTGTGCTGCTCGAGCTCGCCCTGGAGACCCAGCTGGTCTACATTAGGAAAGGCGCCGACCAAGGCATCGTCGAGATGGCTCGCTACCGCGCGCTGCATTGAGCTGCGTGACGTGTTCTAAGAGTGTTAGACTTAAATATGGACGCGCTCAACGTCGTCAACCTGCTTCCGAGCAAAGCGGTGGCACCGCGGCCCCAGAAGCGGAAACGAGGAGACTGGGTTGACAAGAATTACTCTGGAGGTCAGCTGCTTAGCTACGATATGATGATGGCTGCAGTCGACGCGAAATCCGCAGCGCGGGCTCAAAAATAAGCAAACAAGGCGTCGGCCCCGAACGAGAAGCATGCTCGAGAAGCGATTAATCTGCACGACAAAGGCGATCATCAAACAGATAAATCCAAGAAGACGGTCGAGACACGCGAGCGTGCAGCCGCGAGACTGAAACAGAAGGTAGAACGCACCGCTGCACAAGAAGTAGCGAAGGCGCAGCGAGCCGCTGCAAAAGCTGCGCGACAACTGAAGCTGCACGGGGCTCCTTCAGTGGAGCAAGCAGCCGATATCTTCTCGCTTCATGGCGTCATGTCAGTAGTTCTGTAGATCGCGCTGTGCCTACACTTCAGTGGCGTAAGGTACTCTATAGTTAAGAAGGGCGGTCCACAATGTGTCTGGTCATGTACATGCAGGTATACAAAACCTAGCATATTTCAAAAAGTGGTCCATAATATGTCTGGCAGGGATAGGAAAGGAGGGAACTTGTTACCATTAGAGTCCCCCAAGAGCATGACCGTCGCTCACTCCTTGCTTGGCTCCGCAGCGAACCCATACGGTCTTTTCACCGGTCGAATGCAGCGTTTTACTCGGGAGATACTCGAAGAAAGTGGCTACAGTACAAATACGAATACGTTAACTTTGCAGAACGGTGTGATATATAACAAGATCATAAATGCAGAACATTTACCCGTTTGGTCTGCATTATGTATAACAGACACACCCAATTCAGCTGCTTTAGCCTGTACCTTCACCGAAAATTCCGCTGCAACTCTCGCGAGTTCTGCAGGGCTGACTTGCCCTTGACGTGTACGGGATCGCATCGAAAGACGATGCCGACGCTTGAAACCGCGCTGCCAGCTTGGTGAAGCTCGAAACTCATGGATCCCAAGCGCTTTTGCGGCAATCAGAGCTTTCAGACGCAGCATTAGGGCAGTGACCGGAACGCCTTCAGCGCGAAGATCATTTATCCAAGACACCAGCTCCTGTTCGGTGTCGGGCGGCAGGATGGGAGACGAACCTTTTGAGCGAGCCTTTTCCTTGCTCCTACCTCCTTTAGAAGCACAATTAGCAGCAATCGTGTCGAATTTGCGTGCCCATTTGAGCACGAGAACGCGTCTGCCTTGGTATTTGAGTCTGGTAGTCGAAAAAAAGAAGGTCTTGATCGTAAAGCAAATATTGCGGTGCAGGCGGAGGTGCTCGACAATAGCCTTCTTTATCGCGGTCGTATACGAGCAGAGGGTGTGCTTCTTCCTCCATCTTCCTTTGCCGCCAAGCAAGCGAGGTCGGTCGGCTGGTGGCGCCCGCGCCATTGCAGAAGTGAAAAATTACTGGTGTTGGACTGCTGTATCCCTCAACAAGAATAGCACAGTAAACCTAATCGCTGAATGGTGATTGGCTGACCGGAGACTGTATCTCATACGTAGGTGTATCTCTCTACAAAGCATATTCGGTATTGTGCGTTCTACTCAAAATTTCCCTAGGCGGTTCTTCGAACCGACAGCCATGCAATCGACCAACTTGTATAACCTGATAATGTATGCGATATTGAAAGGTAATATGTGAAGCACACCTCATAAGCTAGNCTAAGAAAACTATTTTAGCCAATTAAAGCAAGCCGTCGGTTTGGTGGCGGTACGGCCAATAGCCCGGAAGCGGAAATTTAGACGGGGTCACAATACGTCGAAGTATGAACAGAAAAATTGAACCTGGTCAGTTTGTGTATGTGTACGCAAAATTGCAGAAGATTGCGAAGAGACGCATATCTTACGTTGGACCCTATGTCCATCATTTGCCAACACGCCACTGACCAAGCATGAAGTCGCTCACATCGTCATTACTACTGCTGCTAGGATTCAGCGCCACTCTCTCCAACGCCGTGGAGGAGACTGCTGTTACTGCTACTGCAACCGCCGCTCCCGAACCCACGGAGTCCACATGGGGCCGTATCTACCTGCGCAACGGATTGGCCCCGATCCAGTACTTCCGCGACGACTTCGGCGGCTCAATATCGCCTCACGGCGTTTCCTTCTACTTTCCGAAGCGCGACCAGGACCATTTCGGCTGCGAGCCTCTCCCTGAAGCAGAACAGCTTGAAGTCGCGGCCGCTAACCGATCGGCGGTGCTCGTTGTGGACCGCGGAGAGTGTACTTTCGAACGCAAGGCACGTCTAGCTGACCAGATGGGCGCCGCTGCTCTTGTTGTAGTAAGCCCCACGGACGACGTCAGTGCTCCTGTGGCGGTGCTGAGAGATGAGGATGGCGAGATCTCCATTGCGTCCGTCATGATCCGGCGCACAGCCGGCGACATGCTGCGTGCTGTGGCCAAGCAGATGACTATCTACGGACGCCTCATCCCTATGACCTGCGAGCGCAAACCTTACACGTGCAAGCCACGGCTGGAGATCGAGGAAGATTACATTGAAGCATCACCCGCTCGCAGTGGCTCAGTCTTGTCTGACAAGCAGGAAGACGATGATGGTACTCGCTTGGGCAACTTCCTGGCAGCGACCTATGGTAGCGTGTTGCCCACGATGATGTCTTTCCCTCTAGCAATGCCACTTGATGGAAGCCAAGCTTGCGCGGATGTTAAGAAGGATAGTACGACGCAGGCGCAGTTGTCCGGGAAAGCTGTGCTGATCCCGGCGGGTGAAGCAGGGCAGTGCTCCGAGTTCAAAAAGGTGTCCAATGCACAACGTCGTGGTGCAAGTGTGGTGCTGCTCACACGGCATGACAACGCAACTTTAATGACTCACCCGGTCGTCGAGGTGAGCTGGCACGCGTACAACATCACGATTCCGGTACTTTTAGTCTCCAGCACCACGGGTGTCAATCTGGTGAGTCTCAAGGACGCACAAGGTGAAGCTGCAAGTCTGCGCTTTGCAGTAAGCAACGGCATTGCTGATGCCTGGGAGCTGTTGGCAAAGCACTCGCAGCGTTCTACCTGGCCAAAGCGGCTGAAACGCTGCAGTAAGACGCTGGCGACGCTACTCACGCAGATACGTGGACTTGGTGGAGACTACGAGATGGAGGTGGTACTCAAAAACGTGTTTCTCAATGTCGTTGGCGGGAGTTTACAAGACTGGGAGAAAATCGCCCACCCAGACGAAGCTGCGGAAGAAGCGCGCGTTGAACCGGAGGGCAGTACCCGAGAAAAGATCGTCCAGACTGTGAAGAAGTCGCAAGCCAGCGACGAGCTCTAGTGATCCAACTCCATCGTGTGCAGATACGACTCCATTCACACAATGTTATTCAGCGTTAGGATAGCTCATTCAGGTAGCTAACTAGCCTCAGACTGAATAATGAACTGGACGGTGATCTGAATTGCGTTGACACTCTTCTCAGCTTCATCACCCATTCCTACAGTCCAATCCAGTACGATCGCCCGTTGGGATTATGGATGGGCACGTGGCACTTACCGTCGCCCGAAGATGCAGACCACTCATACCAGACACGGTTGTTGGACTCGAGTCTCCAGAAGTTCACCACGACCTCCTCGCCCTTCTGGAAGCGCAGCGGCTGGCGCAAGGGAAAGTAAATCGGGAACCAACTGAACATGCCATCGGAATGCGTATCCGGCTCAATGCTTAGCGTCACATCACCGAACAGCACGGCGTCGAAATAGCCGGCCAGGCCGTGGACGACAGCGCTCTCAGCAGCGGTAAAGCGAAGCTCTGCTTGCCTCCTATTGTCGACCCGTGAGTTAAATTTCGGATGCTCGAACCGGAAGCAGCTCTGCGTGGGCGCCAACGCGTAGAAGTTGTGTAGGCGCACGACATAGGGCGTCTCGAAGCTCTTGAGCGAGTCATGGACCTTCACCTCGTTCCAAAGCTTTGAAGACATCACAGGCGCCACATATGACGTGTACTCACGCGGAATACTAATTCCATTCTCTACAACATGCCAACATAACAATTAGTATCTTGTAGCAGATACGAAACACAAGAGCACCCACCGTGCAAGAAGTCTTGAGCGCCGTCCAGACACTCAGGGGACAGTTCGTTGTCTCCAAATGATCCCAGAAGCTCGCTCACCACGATGTCGGCGCGCTCCTTCGTGCGCCAGCTACGCATGTCAGATGCCACGATCGTGACGTTATCCCATTTCTCCGAAATCTTGAGGTTGCGCAGAGTGATGACTGCGTTTGAATTTTTCTCCACGGCGAACATACGTGTCTTGCGGTTTGCGGCTGTAGCGGCGCGAAGAGCACAACGTACGAGGGGCCCACGACCGGCGCCAACAACCATCACAATGGACTCCTTGTCTTCGGGGGTTTGCTCTAACGCCTGGGTGATAGCTTTCTCATACTGGTTGTACTTGAAAGCATCCTGCTCAAACGTCTCGTATGTCTGCGACTCCAGGTTGTCCATGAGAGGCTGCAGCGGGGCCTGGAGATAGTCTAGGTATGGCGCCTCGAACTGCGCCTTGCGGTCCTGGCTCGGGCGCTTGCTGTACAGGAAGTGCAGATACTGTACATACGGCAGGATCTTTCCACGATGGCGAGGTCGCCCGCTCAGATAGAACTGAATGTTGTGCTGGAAAAGCTGCGCCATCAGCTTTTGGTGTCGCTGGGACAGCGCAGGGTAGCCCTTGCGGTTAGTCAGGAAGATATCCGTCGGAATGATCGCTGCCTACGCTCACAACACAAAGTTTAGATGAACTATGTCTCTACAAGCCCACTAGCAACGCGTTTAGCGTTAATCACCCACCTTAACAGGCTCACCAAGCCAGCGCTGGATCTCCTCAGTGCTAGGCAGGTCAGCAGTAATTTCCAGCGCCACGTGCAGCTTCGGGTGGTGCTCGCAGCGAGCACGTAACGCGTCCCAGGTTTCCCACGGATCCGTCAACCCCTCGCTCTCCTCCTCGTCTGTTTCCATCATGGCGGCAGCACGAAGCCCCGCCACAGGGTCAACCTCCATCGGCGCCTTGGCATTCGACTTCTGTCTCGCCGTCAGCGGGATACGCACCCAGAACTGAAGATATTGCGCCTGTGTGAACGACTGATTGAGCACGCGCGCGTAGTTGGCAGAGGCGTGGGCGTGTCGCGGCGTTGGCAGCATCACGGCCGGCACGGACAGGTGCGAGGCCCAGGCCACTTCCTGCTTGAAGACCTTCTCCGCACTCAGTCGCGCGTCAGACGTGGCAGCGTCCAGATCCATCCACTTGGAGATGTTGCCCACCACCGACGCCGTCCAGCCGCGCGAGTCCATGACCAGATCCGAGCGAGCCTGCGGGCCGTCGCGTGTGTCCGAGAGTTCGTGGTCATCGCGCTTGAAGCTTGATAATAGCAGTAAATTAATGGTAGATATCAATATTGATGTGGTTAATGATATTGCTGCATTGATCGTACCGAGGGTGGAAGAGTGGCACCGCCATACCATTCATCTTGTCCTCAAAGACCTGTACAGAGTGCGATCCAATGCAATGAGAACGAGGAACACCACATATGCAGATACAGTGAAACATCGAGTCAAACCTTGTCGAGTGTCGCCGGCAGGTCATGGACGAAGGACGTCTCGAGCCCCACGAAGATGCGGCTCATCTTGCTGACTGACGATCGCGTTTTGGCTGGTTACTGATTGAATTGTTCATTTGGGTGCACCACTCTAATGTCACTCAAACTCCTCTCCCCAATGACTTCTGAGTCGAATTTTCATAGAATCAGGTGAGCCGAAGTGATGCAGCGGTTCTCGTGGTTTGCGGCGTTGCTGCTGCTGCTCTCTGCGCTGGGTGTCTACGCTGATGGCCAATCCCCCGAGCTCGTGCCTACCGACGACGCTGATGCTGCACTGATGAGGTCTGGAGCGGACGGCACCCACCAGCAGTTCGAGGATTTCGTGGAGAACGCGACGCTATCCGCTGCTTTCTCAGGCTGCGGCCTGTGCCAGCAAACAGGCCAATGCGACCACGCGTTCCGCGGCCAGCCGGGCCAGTTCTGTATCGGTATGGCGTCAGGCGCGCCGTGCTGCTGCCCGCAGGATGCGCAGTGCGCCGCCAGTCCGTACGAGTGCCGCTGTCGCCGCGTGGTGCCCACCTACCACTACGGCGGCGACGACTACCACCCGAACTCGTCCTCGAGTGGAGTGTCAGGCACCTTCATCTTCTTTGCGCTGTTGCTGTTGTGCTGCGTGTGCTGCTGCTATCTGCCGGCGCGTCGTGCGCAGCAGGAGAGAGAAGAGCAGTTCGTGTACGCGCAGCCCGTTGCTATCAGCCAATACGGCACGTACCCGGGCCAGCAGCCGCAAGCTCCTTATGCGTATGCATCGGCTCCTGTAGCGTACGAATCGTCTCCATACCACGAAACTAGTGGTGGTGGCAACACAATGGCAGCAGGCGCACTCGGAGCGCTGGGAGGACTGGGCGTCGGCGCGGCGTTGGGTTCCGTGTTTGGCGGTCGCAACAACAACAGCGGCTACAGCGGCGATGTGGGCTGCGTGGCCGATGATACCTACACTTTTAGCGGAGACACTGGAAGCGGTGATTTCGGCGGAGATGGCGGCGACGACGGCACCTTCGCAGGCGACTCGTGATCCAGATACACCTCGAGGAAAGGACAAGGGCGAGTACATGTAGTTGCCACGTTTTGCCCCAGCAGCATAACAAATCCTAATACAACGGAATGAGTTCTGTAGAAGTGATTGAGGTGTCATAATATGACACAATTTTATTAGCTTAGCTCACGGTGCCTTCTCAAAGATAGTTAGCTGTCCAAGCTCTGGGACAGAAGGCACTCGGAACGACCGAGTCTCAGTGTAACGCTGGATAACACTCGCGGTCTTCTCTCAAAGACGTGGTCTCCATGCTGCTTTGTGAAGAGAATTTCAGCAACACGACAACAGCCACGACAACAGCCACGACAACGACAGTAGCCTCAACACATGACCGACCACGGAGTGAACACCTGCCCGCCCACCTGCCAGCTCCCCCACCCCAACACACTCAGCACTACTAGCTGGTGCTACTTCCAGTCACATCCCTCCAGCCTCATGGAACACAAGCAACTCGTAGATATATTTTCCTTTTTCACTTTCTTCCTCGAGAGAGACCCCCACGACAGAGAGAGGCTCCCTCCCTCCTTTGAGGACGGTCGCTTACCGAACTCAGCTCGCTTCCACGCTTGCGGTCGTTCGCCAGCATTCAACGCACTTACTACTACACGGGGACACACGAGCCAGTCGCCGCGCTTACTTGGTTACGAGCACCTTCTTGAGCGACTCCACGCGCACGGGGCCCGCCCGTGAGCGCACCGGGTACCGGTCCAGGTACACGACCTCGCACTTGTTATTGGTCTTGATATTCTTGCACAGCGTCTCCCATACCTTGTTCTTCTTCATCTGGATTGGGGTCACGGGCTCCTGCAGCTCCTCGCCGCTCGCGTACACGCGCTCGCCGACCTCGGCCTCCGGACTGGGGTCCAGCAGCTCCACCTTGCCCTTGTCGTTGGCCACCAGCAGGATACCACCCGTGGAACGCGTGCGCACCACCTTGACCATCTTGAGGTTGCACAGCACCACGACCTTGCGGTCTAGCAGCTCCTCCTCGGCGAAGTACGGCTGGTGCTCCATGACCATCTCGAGCTCCTCACCCTTGCCGATGTCCACCTTCTCGACGTAGTGGCGCTCCGAGTTTGGGTGTGCCTTCACTTCGACGATCTTGCCTACTCGCAAATCCAGCTGGGAGAAGACGATCGGGGAGCTGTACACGTCAGACTTGACCATGGTGGTGGTGGTGGTGCAGAAACTTCAAACTTAACTTGGCCTTGACTTTGGCTGTGCTGGAAATGGGCTCTTGGACCGAAAGGCTGAAGAACCGCTTGCGCACTGGAAGACAACTTGGGAAATGGGAGCTCCGGGCCAAGCGACCAAGCGTACGTACCAGGCTGGATCCAGCTGGGTGAGAAGCCACAAGACATGCAGCAGACCAACTTCAAGCACGTTCTTGGGGTTTCCGCCAATCGTAGGGACGGGTTCATGGAAAGGACGCTTAGACGCGCCGCGATTGGCCGGAAAATGCCGCGGGTGCCCGAGCGCGTGTCTTGCCTGCCGACTCCTGTTTGTGCCTTCGTATTGCCGTCTTCAGCGCGGCAATGGAGGCTGGCCAAGGCTTTGGGCAATGGCAAGAAGAACTGGACTCAGCGGCAGAAAGCGGTATCAGAGCTTGAGCTTGGGGGCTTTGGGGCAGCAGGAGATCATGGAATCGGATCTGAGCTCGTTGATGAGCATGATGCTCAGCATCATGGCCGCACGCCTCTTCACTCGAAGGGGATGGACACGTCTATGTTGAAGTCAGTATGGTCCCTGTCAGATCTAATACTGCTTGAAGTTTTCAGGAAAACTGGATCGGGAACGCGGCATACGACGCGCAAGACGCCTCGACAAGACCCCACTCCTCGAGTGGCTCGGGTGGCGCTCAGACATGCGGGCGGGGCTGCTTGGCGCGATGACGTCGCGTGCGCTCCAAACAGCCCTGAGATGGTGACGGTGGGACACTGAAATCGCTGTATACGCACCTGTTGTCACGGCCCAGCTCCAGCCAGAAACGAGAAAGTGACAGCGGCCAGCGCTGGCAAAGCCGCCAGCTGGACGTCAGACCTAGCGCTTGGTGGGTCTGCAGTACGCACATGCTGTCAGCGGTGGTGACGACTAACGCAAAATAGTTCAGCGACAAACTTCAGAAGCAAGTTCAATCGCGGCAGCACCGTCGGGCAGAAGCAGCCCGTGAATAGAATATGGAGCCGAGTGAATGGATCATGGCGGCAAAAGACTTGCTGGCCGCTCTAAAAATTATACGGATGGCGAGTTTGATGCAGGTACTTGCTACATGTCCGGCGTGTTCTGAGCGAAACCCTGTTTCTATTTTCCAATTCGTGTAAGAAATCATAGCACAGCAGGGTGAGGCTAGTAGTGGGCGGGTGGGGCAGGGCTGCTGAGGCAAGGCAAGAGGCCTCGGCAAGCATCGCGCCTAAA
>LGSN01000113.1:0-62423 GCA_001314375.1 Phytophthora podocarpi | reverse complement strand
GGAACGAAACACTAACTGGGAATATGAAATAGACAGTTCACCTCGAGCGCGCGTCCCTCTATCGCCGTCTAACTTGGTCTTGAACTTAGGAAAGTCTCACGTCAGTCTTCGCGGGCTAGACGTATCCAAACGCACGGGTCCACAGACAAGTTGCCTCCAAACAGATTTTTCCTTCAGGCAGGCTTGTCCCCGTTGCTTCACGTACCACTAAAGCTCAAAGAACGTCGGCAGCACTTGCGCCTTACTTGGCAAAACGAACTCTCTGTTAGTTATCTTTTGCTAGAAGTCTCTGCTAGACGTCGTCTATCTACATGCAGACATGATATATCTTGGTTTCAGTATAGGTTCAGTAGCGTAATCAGGCGGGAGAACCTTGACGATCAGTGGTACACAGGCGGGACCTCAAACGTCCCTTCGTGCATAGTAAATACTGTCGGTCGTCTTGGTCGGTCGTTAACATCTTGGATGGAGTATACTTTGGAATCTAATAGATTCTTGGTGGGAGTAGGCTGGATACTGGGTACATGGACTTCTTCTGGAAGCTTTATCGTCCGGAATCTGCTTTTGGAAGGTCCACCTCCTTTTGGAAGGAGGGACCTGCGGGGTACTTCCTTCATGGTAGCGTGCAGCTTCAGCACGTCCCACGCTTGGTTCCTTGGAGAAGGTTCGCCGTTAGAGGCATCAAGCACTCTTAGGTAATGGCTCACAATCTTTGCTGGTCACTGGAGAAGGGTATGGACACCGTAGTGCTCCGAAAGCCATCCGGATTTTGGACCCTTTCGAGGGCGGACTTGTCAGTTAGCCGCGGCTACACGCCACGTGTCTCAAGGATGTTCGTCCTTTTGGACCAATCAGGTGATGGAGTCTCTGAAAGATGTTGGGAAACGGCACTGGACAATTTGTGTGTAGTCGCCTCGCGTCATCGGCAAACCTAGCTGCGCTATCCTTGTGTAGGATCAATGTTCGTTTTGGTAGTGCTGGGAATAACAAGTTGTTTAACATAATGCAATGTGTCGATACTGTTAGCATCCTTGTGACGTCTGAGTGGAGGCAAAGTACTTGTCCTTACTATGGTGTTGACGATGTTGTCGACGTATAGCATGATCTTCTCTTGGGCAAATTACTTGCTGTTAGTGGGGTATTTCTAGCTGATGACACGGACTTCTCGCTGGGGCATATTACTTCATCTTTCTATGGGGTGCATGATTGCAGGAGCAAACCGACTAGTCACCATTCAATCTTAAAGTCCAGTGATTGACTCCGCCTCCTCAAATGAAGTTTCTGTACCATGGGAGACCCAAAGCCAAGCGAGGGCTTGCTAGAGTTTTCAAGACAATTCGCAAATGAGTGTGTACAATGGACACGAAAGGGGAAGAACAAGTGACAATACCAGCGGTCTCGACCAGGCAGTGATAGTGAAGGCATCAAGTATGAAGTTGACAAGATATTGCAGGAAAGGAAGGGGGTAGCATGTTCTTTGTGAAGTGGAGCGGCTACGCTTCAGATAACAATACCTGGGAGGGAGCCGGAGGAGAACTTGAAGCCGCAAATGGTGAAAGCGTTTCGACAGTACAGTGTACAGTAAATACAGTCGAGTGGGCGAGTGGGGGTGAACGTAGATCTCGCTAGACGCCGCCCCAGTCAAGAACAGCCAACGACATTGATGTAAATGCGTCAGGAGGGGATAATCACCCTTCAAATACAGCGGGCAGTGCTGACGTCGGCACAGCGCTGAGAACTGATCTGTGCATAGGTGCCATGTTCACTTTAGCCCTTCGATTGAGAATTGAATGTCGTCCACGGACTACAAGAGCGTTGGGAGTTCATTTCTGACTGGGCTTAATGTTCACAAACAGAAGCAATGAACAAAAGCGGCCACGCCAGTTGTTATATTAACCCCTCCAAACCGGAGTGTTGCCTAATGCCACATAGCCTTTCTCGTTATGTAGCATTATGCTTTCTAAGAGCATTTTTGAGTTGCAGTTTGTATGGGCCGTCTTTTCCCTCGCCAAAGGGCATACAAACTTTAAGATACACTTTGCTTGTTTCTGTTCCAGATGGGATGGACTATCCAACTGGATTGGCTATCCAAATTTCAAAATTAGAGAATCGTATTTGAGGGGGTTGATCGCTTAGCACAGGTAACGACTGTCATCCACACGCCGCCTCCCGCAGCTTGCCCTCATTCTAGAATTATCGCGCCAAAAGCTCAAACGGGAGAAGAACAATGGTGAGACCGCGGGGAAAGCAAATTCGCGACAGCGACGTCACATCTCGTGACCTGCCGTTCCGGTCTGGGTTGCGCAAACTCAAGGACGAAGCGTGAACCCACAAGTGTCCTCTGAGACGAAGTCAGGACGATAGCTACGGCTACGTAAGGCCTGGTGCTGATCCCGACGGCGTTGCCGGTGTTGATTATTTCTCGAAGAGGAGGCTGTGCTGGAAAACTACGCGAACAGTACGATATATTGTATTCAGTGTGTTTGTGTTTGCGCTCTAATTGTCGTTTTGTACGTATGTAGTGCTACGGACCCGCGCGATAACTCTTCGTACAATCGCACCGGGTAATGCTGAGTTGGAAGTGCTGTGCAAGTCGTTCGCGAGACCTACGGCGCGGACATTGAAGCTGCTGTTGCGCGTGCAGGCGACGCAATTGTGTCTGCAGCCATGGCCCCTCCGAGTAAGCACGAGATGGAAGGTCCTAAATCACGTCAATCTTCACGTCAAACGATGCCTGCTCCTCCAAGGACAGAACCTGAAAGTGCCATTGATAACCCTGTGACTGTGAGCGATCAAGGGAACGGGTGGGAACTGTTCGACGCGGCCTGCACGTCGAACTAAATCTTCACGCTCGACCCGCCGTTCACTAGCTCAGACAGAGAGTTCTGTGGCAACGACACCTCCGCGTTCTACAAGCTAAGACATAGGCCCTGCTGCTGTGGTCCGTAACCTCCTTGCTGTCTTCGGGCAGAATGCAAGGCGACAAGGAATGCGACTAGTGGTCTTTTGATCGATTCTTCACATATGTGGCTCTAGCCAGCTGCTTCACGTGGGCTTTTATTGCATGGGAGCCATCATGGCGAAGGTACTGCAATGCTGTGGTCGAGAAAAGAAGTCTCGACAGCTTCCATTAGATGGGGCTGGTTCAAGTTTGTCAGGTCTAAGCTGGCTCCAAACATAACTGCCATAAGGTGGTGGGACTCACGCTCTGTTCATTTCCTGTGTACGAGAGGGAGGCTGGAGGTGGGTCGTGTCGTACGCCAAGACCGTGTCACCCAACAAGAGGTCCCGTGTCCTCGAGTCGTGAAGGATTACCATGTTTTCATGAGAGAGGGGGGGGGGTGATGTGCACGATCAGCTGAGATTGCAGCACTACTCCATCCAGAGAGCTGTTCGAATGATGACGAATGGCGCGTCATCGGGGGGATCTCTAGCTGTCCACCGCTTCGAAGTGTAGATACCATTAGGGCTCAATACAATTGAAGGGCAGTAGTAGGAGAGTAGTCACGGAAGGTAGTAAACACGTCAGTGCCGGGCAAATGCCGCGACAAGACCGCGTAGTCTGGCGCAGGTTGTGGTCTCTATCTCTTGCAGTGCTCGCTAAGCTGCAAAAGGCAAAGTGAGAGAAAGCACGCTCCCTGCGCCAGACCCCACCGTTCCGCTAAGTATATTCAGCACAACATACCGTAAAGCCTATAATAAAGCTAAGACAACCACTTACACCCTTGGTGCGCAGCCCCATCTCGGCTGCTCTCAGCCAGCTATCTCCTTCAGCATACAGTCCTTGGTACTTACCAACGCGCCATGCACACAGGAGCGTGGCGACTGGAAAGCCGGAAAGTCACGGGGCCGCACCGACATGCGCAGGATCGTCGGTAGGATGTGTAGTCGGGGTTACGCTGGTGTCGGGCACTGGACACTGGAAGTCCGCACGCATATCGCCTCCTTATAGTAAAGTACTAGACTTCACTATAGGTTGGTCCTATATCTCACAGTTCGCTTTCGAAAATACTACAAGTTCCTCGTGCTGGAGCTTAATGACCTCGCCATAGTAAACGGCTACATCGTGCTCAAAACGTTCCACAAGAACAAGACGTCTCGGCCTCTAAGCCATGTCAAGTACATGAAAAGCTGCATTTGCACCTAACCCAATTGCAGGCTACCGATATGTACGAAGGCAATACATTCGGAGAGCAGCAAGAACCCACGCATAAAGCCCCGGTGCCGCTGCCAACACGTCCCAGCCAGCCAACACATGCCCGCAGCAGCTTGATAAGTGGCAAGATGAAGGAACCAGCCAAAGGCCGCCAGCAAGTGTGTATGCTGTACCCTATCCTGCGCACTGACGCCAAACGCGCCTCAACGAGTGCGTTCTTCTGCGATGTCTGCAACAAGAATGGGCCGATCTACTTCTGCATGAAGCCTCGTCGCCAGATCCGCGGTGTGGCAATGACGTGCTGGGATATTTGACACTGAGAATGGACGAATGGTCAACTCGTTCCCGGAGACACCGGTAGGACAATTTGAATGCGACGGACAGCAGAAGAGGCACCAGCAACGCTATCAACACCTGGCACGCCTACCACACCGGCTACTTCCAAGACAAGCACATAGTTGGTAAGCTGCATATTATCCACACGTTCATGTAGAATATATGCACGTTACACACAAATCATTATTGTTTGCACAAGCGTCTAGTGGGTCAGAACGCTTGCTCATCGTATAGTGTATCCACCTTTCGTACCAGATTATGACTGTCTCATCACCACCTATCTCATCAGCTGTTTCACTCATTCGGATTTTGTATTGTGCCGAATCAGTAGCAAGCACGCAACCAGCTGATTACGATATTCCTAGGGATGACACTCCAACCCGCACTATGCATTTGAGTATGGGAAGTTTGACTTACGATTTTCTGAAATCAAAAACTCTACAATCTGTATAAACAGTCGCGAGTGTCCCGTTTATGTACTACGCCTATCTTTGAAATCCCATTTTATGCAGCATGAGGTCGTACATGTAGGAACTCAACACTTTATGCATCTTATCAACGTCTATCCCCTCTCATTCCCGGTTCTACTCGGCCGGCTTCCCGTTACATATCCCTTTTCATACAAATATCAAGTCTAATTATGCTGCATATGCAATAGTGGTTCTCACAGTTAGCACTTTTGCAGGTTGCAGGGAAAACGGGCCAATCAGAAGACAGCGGTCAAACCTGCGCGCCGGTTGCTTTTCCTACTCTAACAGCGGAAGCAGGTTGTTCTGCAGGTTGCAGGTCGATATCCAGTGGTCAAATTTTATCGTCCTGCTCACTTATCACTGGTTGAAAAGGTGCAGCGTGCAGCACTTGCATCAAACGTGCGCCACCCACATCCAAGCAGCGAGGAGCACCGCTCGTCTCGCGTGTGTCGAGGCTCGCTCAAGCAGCAAGGACGCATCATTTTCTGGCAGCCAGCTTCAACCAGACGAGGCACCTCTATGACGAACAAGCGATGGTCTCCATCTGCTGCTCGATTTCCTCAGCAACCACGTTAAGGCCTACACTACGGGTGTCAAAGAGCGCTTCTACGAAGGCGCGCGCAACTTCTTGGTCAAGCACGAGCACTCCAAGACCAAGAAGCAGTGCAAAACCAAGTGCAGTGAGCTGGAGTCAAGCTACAAGCAGTACAAACCGAAGCTTGCTCAGTCTGGCTTCGGACCGCAGGCGTCGGACCCGCCAAGTATTAAAGGTAAGTCATGACAAGCAAAATTATAATGGCTGATGCAAACTAAACTCTTACGCGCGTATTGTGATGTTTATAGAGATGCTTCAGAAGAAATGCCCATTTTATTATGAGATGGATGCCATCTTTGGGGAGCGCCACAACGCAAACCCGCCCGTTTTGATGGAGCCAGGACGGTTGCTTTTGGTGAGGTGAGCTGACAGTGGCGGGTGCAGTGCGGGTGATTCTAAAGGCGGCTAGCGGTGTCGGAGCCGAGGGGAAAGTCTCGAACAGCCGAAGGATGGTAGCTCGCCGACCACGACGGCCCTGACGATAGCATCGAGTCAGGCAGCAGCCAAAGGACCACTCGGCAAACGAACCTTCACGCCTACGGGCGCGACTACGGCTGCTGGTTCTAGCAGCCTGCATGATGCCTTATTGCGAATCCAAGTTCGCGGCGATAATCGAGAGGACGACATTATTGTGGACCCGGCGGTGGTGGAAGAAAGCAGTCGTGTTTGTCACCGGTCCGTCTACTTGACAGTCCACGACGTCAATATCCACTGGTCCACAAACGGCCAGTCGTTGACATTGTGCTTGAAGTCACTGCCCCAGTTCGCAGACTACGGTGATGGGGAGTGAAGTTGACGTCGCGAACATAAATCCTAATCGTCTTGTCGACCACGAAACTTTGCAAGAAGCCACAGTGTTAGACGATCGTGCGGAAACGTTAAATCTTCTCAACGCCGACAGAGACACGTATACGACAAAGTCATGGAGGCAGTTCTTCCAGAAGGAGCGAACACCTAGGTTCCACATTTAGCGGCCAAAACGTTTTTTCTTGGGGGCCCAGAAGGTACCAGGAAATCCTTTCTCCTGGAAACGATTCTAGCAAATGCTGGCCGAATAGCACTTGCTGTCGCTGGAAGTGGAATGGATGTTCAACTGCATACCGGCGGACGTACTGCAAATTCGACGCTTCGTCTTCCTTTGCACCCTGATGAGATTTCGACATGTACATTTGGTGTACGTCAGCCGAGGCAGCCTTGCACAAGAGAATAAGTCTAATCGTTTAAGACGAGGCACCAATGACCCATCGGTACCAATACGAAGCTGTCGGCAGAACCCTTCAAGACTTGCTGAGAAATGATATGCCTTTTGGGGGCATTATGATGTTGATGCCCGGTGATTTCAGACAGATACTTCCAGTTCTTTTCGAGCTGGGCGAGCAGAGATGATTTCAGCCTCCCTAAAGTGATCCCAACTGTGGCAGCTTTTTGACGGTCTACGCCGGTCCATTAACATGCGTGTCCGGACCGCTCACGATCCCGACACAGCCCAAGACATTCAAGCTTTTTCAGGTTACCTTCTTCATAGTGGCGATAGCAGACATGGGAGCTTGGACCTGACTCTGTGAAAATTCCGAGCGATATGCTTTTGGATGTGTCGAGTTTAGGTGCATCTACAGGTACGCATGACGGTCAGCAATGCAGCATCACGGACAGGCTATATTTGCTAATTGACAAGGTTTACGCGATTTCAACAAGGTAACCAACCGGACAGCTACTTCGCCGACAGAATCAGTCTTACGCCAAAACATTCTGATGTTGTCGCGATAAACGACATGAATCTCGAAATGTTGCCGGGAGAGGCAGAGGAGTATCACTTGGTTGACAGCCTTGATGGAGAAAATGAACTTCAGCGTCAATAATACGGCGATCACCGATGCCGGAGTGTACACAAAAACATTGTTTACAGAGAGATCGTAATTTAGGTTCTAAGGTAGATTTTTATATAAAAATATATATGTATATATATTTTAAAAGAAAATGAGCCTCCTCGCCTCGCTCCGAGTCGGATTTAAAGTAAAAGCCCCGCCAAGCGAAGCGAGGCGACCAATCACATTTGTTCGGCTTAAACTTGCGCAAAAGAGCCCCGCGTGCGGGGCTCCGTTCGGCTTGTTAATACATTATCCTGGAAAAACAGCTAGTTGAGCTGTATGGACAGCCTCACACAGGTTCCAAAAACGTTGCCGAGGAAGTACAGAGAGATCTGCTCGCATTACTACGCTGCCGCAGGCAAGTTAGCACTGTCTCTTTCAGCTTGAACTTTCTCCATTTCGTCAATAATGAGAAAAATGAATCGACCCAGACATAAAAGAACTGTGTGCTTGTCACCCCAACGTAGGCCCTGGTTCAACTGCCGGTACGTGTTCCGACTGAACACGGGGTAGGTTTTATAACGCAATTCATAATCAAATCTCTGCGGTAGAGTGTGGTGTGCTACGGCTTGTCCAAGTGAGTACTTTCGGTCGATCTCAGCAGCAGCTCGCATCCATTCATCACGACTACATGTACGAACTTACGCTTTGCGTCTAACACTCCTTTATCTTCTGTGGAGAGTGACAGCGCCGACGAACGATCAGTCCACCAGGGCCCTCTGACTGCAGCGGGTTGCTCTCTATGCCTCTCGAGGCACACCAGCATCCAAGCTGTCTTGCCTACTGCGAGTACCAGCGTTTGGGTCATCGTCACCTCAGGTACAACCTTCCAACGCAGCATTGTTGCTGCCAGGCGAGATGGAGGTACCAGAGACGACATCTTCGGCCAACCCGCTGACACGGGAGCCGCGATCGCCAGACAAGCCGAAGAAGACCCCCACGCACCCGCGCTCGGTGTCGAAGAGCAAGGGTAAGGTAGCGAAGAAAGCAAAACGCATGAAGTGGATAAAAGACATGATTGCTGAGTTGCTGTGGCTGCGATTTCGGACGGTGACGTAAAGCGCCAAATTGAATCGGCTGATACAAAATCAAAACGGCATTAGCTTGGCAGTTCTTTGCGAGCGTTCTATCAGAGTCGCTGGCCTCGTCATAACCCAAGAACAGGTACATTTATTATTTACAAAGCTTATACTGTCCGAGCAGCGAACTAAATGTGTGACTTGTGCCATGTCTAATGCATGATAGGTTAATCAGAATACAGGAAACTTAAGTGTATCTGCCAAAACAAATAGCGAGAAATTAGAAGAACTGGTAACGACACATCACCGCCCAGTGATGTTGATGAAGAGTTGTGGGGTATCCTCAACGACGCTTTTGCTTCGAAAGAGGGACTAAGTGGTGACGTGTTAGCTGACACGCATGACGACCTCGATGACGAAGACTCCGCACAAGAAAGCAGTGTTAATGAGGCTTCAGTTGCGAAGGGAAAGATGTTGTGCCAAGCTGATGATGGACGACTTGATGGGAGACACGGTCGTTGAGAAAGGTACCAGGCCGCGCTAGGAAAAAGGAGCTAAGGAAGTTACGAGGAAAATACCAGAAGGAGTTAAGACGAGACTAACAATTTCCTAAACGATAACAAGCTCACTTTTGCATTTACCTTCAAGTGCAACGACACAACAAATTGAAATTTCAACAAACTTCAACAAATTTCAACAAATTGAAATTTCAATTTGTTGTGTCGTTGCACTTGAAGGTAAATGCAAAAGTGAGCTTGTTATCGTTTAGGAAATTGTTAGTCTCGTCTTAACTCCTTCTGGTATTTTCCTCGTAACTTCCTTAGCTCCTTTTTCCTAGCGCGGCCTGGTACCTTTCTCAACGACCGTGTCTCCCATCAAGTCGTCCATCATCAGCTTGGCACAACATCTTCCTCCATGGTGGGCGGCTGGAAGGGCTTGATGCGGCGGATGTGAATCTTCTCCAGGAACTTGTTCTTGTCGATCACCAGGACTCCATCGTTTCGGACACTGAATACTCGATATGGTCCGTCAAACAGCTGCTGGAGCTTTGGTGCGCGCTGGTCACTTGGTACCACCATCACCAGATCTTCGGACTGGTATTCATGGTCATCACGTCGATCGTTCTCTCGTTGATTGGCTTTGTTGATTAGTAGCTGTGGGCGTTCTTGCTGCTGAAGCCAGTCAACATTGGCTGGGTAGTCAAATAACATATCACGTCCAAAGGCTGCCTGTCCGGGGGATAGTGCGGTCATCGTGTGGTGTTGCGCTCGCAACGCAAATGACACCGCGGACAAACAATTTTCCCATTCTCCAGCGGTAGTAATCTGGTCGGTTCTCCATGTAACTGCTTCACACAAACGACAATTTCTTCAGAATTGCAAAATTGTCGACAAACTGCTGTACCCTGTGATTATTGGACATGATTTTATTACAGCAACAAGGGATAGTGGTCGATTACCAGGAACGTGAGATACGATAGAACGGGCAATGATGATGAACACGAAACCGGAACCAAAACTGCGGGTAGCATTTGCGGTTATGGATGAAGACGAACGAATCATGAGAATATTGGATGCAGGAGGAAAAGAGATCAATTTAAAGGCGTTTGTACCCAAGGACCACCTCAGTGACGAACAGAAGGACCAGCTGCTGGACTGCCTTCAATTATTCAAGATAGTGTTCCTTGATGGAATCGGCCGACTAAAGATGGCGCCCTATAGGCTTCCCATGAATCTAGGGCGTAAACCAATAGCTCACAAACCGTATCCCATCCCGCTTATCCACAGGAAAGCAGTCCTGAAGGAGGTGGAAAGACTGGTGAAACTAGGAGTGCTGGAGCCGAATAAGGACACGCCATGGGCAGCACTCTCTTTTTGTGATACCAAAGAAGGACGGCACAGTACGCTTTCTCTCAGACTTTCCTGGATTGAACCAATACTTAGAACGAATGTACTATCCGCTACCCAAAATCCAGGAATTGGTCCGGGATCTGCCGCGGCCAAAATTTGTGTCGGCGCTAGATCTCGTAATGGGCTATTATAGTCGAGAACTCGCTGAAGAGAGCTGCCCATTATCGACTGTGGTATTGCCACTCCCGCCCGTTACTCAACTTGCTAATGCCATGGAAAATGGTATGAACGCTATTGCATCCGCTATGGCTCTCGTCCAGCAGCTGATGAGCACTTCCGTTCACTTGCAGCGGCCATGGAGCAGCAGAACGCACGCAATACAGGAGCAGCGCGAGGAAGCTCGTCGTTTCAGGAGCTTCAGCTCCAGCTCCTGCAACAACTGGTAGAGAAGAACCAATGAGAGAAACTTGAGCAAAGGAACAGATTAGACGAGTGGTAGTAGTTATTAAACGTGTTGCACTGATAATAATTCATTACTCTAACTCTGCAAAACAAAGGCATCGGCAATACCGTCGCGTTTAGCTACTCTTTGTATATGTGATAATAGGTGCTCTGGACCATTTGAATCCTCGTCGGCTCTTGGGCGCTCAACGAGAAGTGGATCTGAGCCATTGACTTCGACCGAGTCTTTTACTAAAATCAGCAAATTGTTAAGTACGCCGCTGCTAAGAATCGCCTTGTAAATACGGCCGGAAGTTTTTTGCTCAAGCTTGACAGGCAGTAGGCGAAAGCGAATTTTAAGTCGCCCAAATGCACACTCCACGACAATACGGGTTCGCGAGTGAAGCTTATTGTAAATTCCTTTCCGCTTGTCCCGCACGACTTCCATTTCAGGAAACGGGGTAAGAGGTGCCCCCATATTTTGTAGCCGGCATCTGCTAGCAGGTGCTTTCCTGGTGGCGCAAAAGAAGAAAGTCTATAAAATAACGAAAAGTAAGTACATGTAGATACTTAGATAATAAGCGACGATATAAGTATTAACTTACCGTTTTTTATGCCGCTGCCATTCTACAGCAACTGGTCGTTATTGGAGCCTGCACGGATTGAAATCGACCGAAAATAACTACGGTGGTCTACTAGGGGCTGGACATTGACCGCAGGGAACATTTTTCTGTAGTACCAGCCCTCAAAAGCATGAGGGCGTGGAATTGCAATCAAGGTTTCATCTACCGCACCAACAACACCAGGAAGCCCAGCAATTACCTCGAAGCCTTTTTCGACGTCTTGTAACTCTTCTAGTGTAGTCATGGAAATATATCGGGGTGTCAAGCTGCTCAACACCTCCAGTGTCTCGCTTATATAGACCACAGCACGGGGACGCGAAATGCCTAGTATGGTAGCCGCCTCGTCCATTGTTCCGCCTTGTGCTAGATATACCATGGTCAGCGCAGCCCTCTTGATTAGCATGGTCTTGCTGTTTGCCGTGGGCTTGCGATCCCACGCAGCGAACAAAATCTTATAGATTCTGATGAACGACTTTTTGTCGCAGCGTAACTTCTTACGGAACCAATCTGTCTTCGTAGCCTCCATGGCCTTCTCGAAAGTAGTGTTGGTAAAGGTAGACCTGCCGGAGGGGGAGGGGCCCGCATACTCCGCTTGTCCATTGCGACAGCGACAGCAGCGATTACAGCATGTTTTCCCATGGCAGACTGGTTGGCTAGTCAGCACAAATGGGCTATGGCTGGCACAGCAAAAGTTGGCGTTCTGAAAACTCGTGTTCTGGAACACGACCCAGACAAAATTGGTACGTTGTACCAGTTTATTTTATCCAATCAAATCACAGCATATTTTTTACTTAGCACGCGTGCTGGTACTTGAACAAGGGCCTTAGCGCATCACGGTGCTCCTTTACAAGTGATCCATGGTCCTCCAAAATTTCAATTATCCGCACCTCCTTTACCCACCACTTCGCCATAACGATGGCATGCTCATTTGGGTTGTCCTTTGAACCTGGTGTAGGCAAGGTATGTATCAGCGTATGTAGACGACCAACTAGCTGATCAATCCCTGTCTGTTGTTGCGACAGAATCACGTTTCGTGCTTGAACTTTACCAAACGTGATGTTGACGACAGATGTAACAGCAAACACGCCAGCAGCATTGACCCACCACAGAGAGTCTGATTTGGCTGACGGATGTACGTCAAAATAGCGAACCAGGCGAATTTGATGTTTCAATAGCCAGCGCAGCACGTTCCCCATATACATCCATCGTGTTGTCAGCTTCTTTGCCGCAGTACCCATCTCAGTTATGAGATTGTTTTGGCGGCGTAAATGCACGATTTGGTCCTTAGTAATCTTCACAAATTTTCCATTACCAAATCCATCGGATGAGCGACGCACCAAACATGTAATACAGGATGTGTTTGTTGCTGCTCCAGTAACGTTACAACACCTCCTCATCTACCTGTCATAGTATTCTCCCCGTCTGAGGCTCCAATGTTCACTCAACACGTCCAGAACTTTCGTAATGGGATCTACTTGTTTGACAGCAGTGTGATGATCGAACATGGGAATCGCCAGAAGGTATAAATTCACAAGCACTCCGTTAACAGCAAGGCGCACGTGCTGGTCAATAAATTAGCGGCCCATGTGCGTTGTCGTGTCACATGTGGGGACTTGCCAAGAGCTGGCCAATCCGTTGAAATGAGGAAGCCACTAAAACACGCGCACACATGCTCGCCATCATGCCGTACAGTTTGCGGTTACCAGTAGCTTGTTGATGCTGCTGAATTACCTCGACTGTCTGTCGAAACGATACGCCAACAGACAGATGATGGATCGTGAGCGGAAATCGAAGCGGAGTCTTGACAGTTACGTTGTACGCACCGCCTTCTACACGCCCAAAAACACGCAGAGCAGTGTTGACTGGACTCTCTTCGCCATCCTTTAAAAAATATTGTAGCAATGAGCTTGTCCACAATCGGGGCGGGAAAGGAAAAGCACAATTGGGAAGACTCTGTTTCGTAATATGATGAAAGTTGGCTACCTCGGGCGACCAAGTCCTTGAAAAATAGTTTCTTGTCACTCTCTTCGAGGATATTATACTGGCTCTATTTGGCCGGGTGCGCTGTTGAGTTGTGTTCCTCGTAATACTCGGGTCTGTACGGCACCTTGTATAGTTTTACTTTTTGCGTTCTCTTTCGTTTTTCTCCAGAAATCTCTCCCCGGCCAAAGTACTGACGGAACTGGCATCTGACGGAGCAAGCCGCACCAGCAGCATCGCTCGACAGGATATTTACGCCGTAAATCAGCTCGTGGGAGGGCTAGAATGGCGTTTTACGCGAAGGCTTCTTGACAGAGACGCTTAGCACAAGTTGATTCATTGCTCGTAGCGATCTTTGATAATGACTTTAATCCGGCACATCTCGAAACTTAAAACGGGTAGATTGGCGTCTATTTATCGAGATTGCCGGTATTAGGCAGGTCTACCCTACTGCTATTTATGCGGAACTCAGGTTCAAAGGGAAGGATCTGGCTGTGGTTAAGGCGGACCCGAAGTATGAATTTGGCTTGCCTACTCCAAGGTTTGGAATGTGTTGGGTGGTCGATATATGACTTGAATGTATTAGGTCTAGGGCGGATTAAATAGAGTTTCGTGCCTTTGCCGCTATTGTTTTTACTGGTGTTGAAACAAGGGACCCCGATAATGTCAACTAGACGCGTCTTGCAGTTCGTTATCGTGTGTGCCATAGTGTACTCCGCAGCCATATTAGCGATATTTACAACACATTTACCTCTATGTGCTGATTGTAAACGTGTTTGGCTGTTGTCCACTACTACTGTACCACGTCTTTCCAACTAATGCCATTCGTTCTCCTCGAACCAACACTTTGCTCGTGACTTGCCAGTGGCAAGTCACGACTCTGCCACACACTCCATCGTAGTCAAGCTATCTTCCCTCCTATCTTATTGAGCCACACCGCTGCAGATAAGATGACTGTTCAAGCAAGCCGTTCTTCATACATGCACAGGCGGCAAAGATACATCCGGTGCGAAGGTCAGCTCGAATACATGTAGTCCGCCGAAAGGATTGCCTATCAAAACCACATTCAGTTACATGTATTGCGCGTTCTAGTCGAAGCTTCCGAACGGGATTCAGCCAATCAATCCAGCGAAACCGCTCAACAAATCGCCCAAATCGTCAATATCACTTGAGTTGACTATGATCCCTTATAAGTACGAAACAGACTTAAGTGAATCTTCAAGAGCATATGTTTTTGCATCGGTGGATTGCCGTAAATGACTTGAGAATTGTATTGGGGTGGTGCGCACCAATTGGCCAACATCGGCAAATTTAGGCGGAATTTACAATACATACGGCCCCGAAACAGGATTTCCAATACATATAAAATCCTAGGATGGTATTGTATACACCGCATAAATTAACCGGACTACTGTATATTGTACGAATTTCTAAATTGTGTTTCTAAGAACAGAAACCCATTGCTACATACCCCTGCAAAATATTTGGGGTTTCTAAAACCGTATAAAACCAGATACGGAGCGGACAACTATACATCACTATACACCGGTCTATAGAACCTCAACGCAAAATCAGGCCAAGGAGGGGGAGAGCAAGCGTTGTCTTCGCCCCAGGCCGCGCACCATGACGTTCAGCACACCGCCCTTCATCCACCTAGGCATCGACGTCAGGACCGGCAAGTCCTACCACATTTGCTCGCGCAAGGTGCGTTCCGCAAGAGGAAAAAATATCAGCCAAAGCGATCCAAACCGAGAGCGCTAAAAGAGCTCTTGGACTGCAGAAATGTCCCCAGCAGGAATAAAAATTTACCTATCATTCTCTTACTAACAACTGCAATTATTGCAATATCTTTGTTGTACAATTGCTCAGTCGCTACTGTCTTTCGGCGCGATCCTGTTGCTGCTGGTGGCCATGTCGTCCGAGAGGTTCCTCTTCAAGGTCATGGTGGATCGCATGGAGTCGTACAGGTGCGTACGCAGCTGCAATAGATACCGGTCGACTCGCTCTTCAGATGCTTAGCTAGAGCTCGTGGTGGCCATATATGGACTGACGTATTTGACGTGTGATTAGATACTTTTTGTGCCAGCTCATGACGTTCCTGTACATCCCTCCGATGTTCTGTATCGTCAGCTACAAAGCGACGCACGATGTGCGTTTACTGGAATTGGTGCAGTTGTGATGAGAGTGAAACATGCTGAAGGTTTTTTGTCGTTCGTTGTTGCAGGATCTTGGGGAAGACGACGGGATGGAGTTTCCTAAATTCCACTTCTTCGTCATGGGCCTGCTTGACCTCCTTCACGTAAGATCGCGTCGCTTGGAAGTTGCAACTATAGTAACACTCACAACTATTTTTTCTGGTTGCCATGTTGTTTGCTACGTGACAGGGTCTGATGTTGTTTATTGCCGGCGGACGAACAGACCCAACGCAGACGCTCTTGTTCATGCAGGCTTCCATTCCGTTGTCAGCTTGTATGTCAGCAGCGTTTTTCGGCGTCAGGTACACAGTCATAACACACTATTGCATCATCATGTCCACGCTCTAATTGGCTCATGTTGCTGCTGTAAAGATACACGCGACCTCAGCTCGTAGGCATGTTGACTATCACGGGTGGTCTTGTGCTTTCGGTGGCCCCCTGCCTTGAAGAGTATGTTTGGTCTCTAGCGCTGTGTATTGCTTCGAACTGCTGACGTTAGTATGTTTATACAGTATTTACAGCAAAGATTTTGATGACCGGGAGATCGGCTGGAACAGGTGCGAGCGTAGAATGCGTCTGTGCATCATGCATTGGGTGAAAAATGCCGTTTGAACTGACAATGATTTTTTTTAAGTCTCTTCTACCTCCTTGCAGCGATTCCTGGCTCGTTATCCATGCTTTATAAGGAGCGCGTGATTCGTGACCAGCCAGTGGACATGTCTTACCTGAATGCATGGGTTTCTGTCAATCAGTTTATAGCTGGATTGCTAGCCGCTCCACTCATTTTCGACGCTGAAGTAGGTGGTCTACTCATGATTTGTCTACTTTTGCTGAGTTCTTACGATGCGTTTGCTTGCGGTGATGCTTAGTTTCTCCATCTCGACCAGAAAACCAGTGGCTTGATGTGTCTAATTCAAGGCGAGAGCGAGGTGTCCACGGATCACTGCTATGTAAGCGTTGTTATCCGCGCGTATCTGGCTCCGATCAGTTAAACTTACAAACGTTTGTGTCCATCCAGATGGGGCTTCCTATCTTACTCCTATACGTTTTCAGCAACATCGTCGTGAATCTGCTGCTGCTCCAACTTATCCGGCTCACTAGCGTTTCCACCATGTACGGGTGCACGCTTGCGGGATTTTTGACTTCATTCGTGGTTCTGGCGTGGTATCAAGTGGATCCGGACAATTTTGGCATCATCAATCTTCATGACGGTCTGCGGAACTGGATCCCGCCATCCGTGTTCGTGGACGTATTTGCGTTCCTGATCATATTTGCCGGTAAGGTGCTTTATCAGTGGGACCCGGATCCGGAGGTAGAAGCAACGACTTTGTCTGCAGAGGACAAGGAGGCCATGGCGTTACTCGACGGAGAAGACGACTATGGACTGCGCTACACATAGCGCACTTTTAGTTTATTATACCAGAAACAGGATGCCGAGGAAGAGCAAGGAACAAGAGCTATCATCAAGCGCAGGAGGAGTTCGGTCGTATGTACATTTTCAACTCGCGCGACTCCTGGAAGGAATAAATCCGGTACAAAGCGTGACGACAGTCTGGCTGCAAGCAGTGTAATGCCAGCCCCGGTATGTTATTTCCTTGCTGTTTTCCGTCCCCTCTTGCGCAGGGCTTGTTCACACTTGATGACTAACTGCCAGCAAGTATTCGACAGCAGCAATGAGCGCCTTCCCGCCTCTTCGTTAGTTCCAATTCAGGTCTCACCAATTCAATTTGACCAGTTACTAACCGCCGTGGATGCTGTCAAAACTCCTCGTCATTTTGAAACATAGCGGAGAAAGTTTGTCTTGTGGTGATGTCGGTATCGCTAAAGCAAACGACGGCCTCGCGACTAGCCAAGTCTAAAAAGCCGTTGTCAGACATGCATCAGCTGCAGCGTGCCGTCAAGGAGCTGCAACGCGAGGCTGCCGATCAGCTAGTCCTCGAAGTTGAGTCGCAGGCAACATTTGAGTTTTTGACGTCCCAGATTCGCGCACTGCGTGGTGCCTTTGACACTCTTTCGGATGTTTTAATGGCTGAGGTGGACGGTCTTCGCAAGGAGATGACCCGTAAGCTTGGTGACATGGATGCAGAAGTGGTGCGCCAAGGGGAGATGCACAAGGCTACACATACCGAAGCAATGCAGTTGAAGCGGACACTGGAGATATGGGGGTTGAAGGAGCGCGACTGGGCGAAAGACAACGAGATCCTTAAGGCTTCTCATAGCCACAACGTGGAGTGGATGCAGCAATTGCAACGTGACGTAATGGACGTGAAGGACAAACTGCACGAGATTAAAAGCGATACAGGCAGTCGCATTTCGGAGATTTGTGAGGAGGCGAATAGCTTGCGTGGAAACTGGCAGAAGCACGTCGACGACATGTTAGATCGTCTCCAAGATTTTGACTCGGTGGCCCAGAGGCAATCTGCAGAAGCACGCGCCCAGGCCCAGCAGCGAGCAGATGATCTAGAACTTATGGAGCAAGCACTTAGTACAGTTCAGAAGCAGCAAATGCAGGTACGCTCTGGCCTTGAGGAGCAGGCACAAAGCATGGTGTCCCAGATCACGTTGTTGGTCAAGAAAGTTGAGATTGCAGAGGCACAAGAAAACCATCAAAGGAAAGCGCTGGAGCAGCTACGGGTCAAAAATGCTTTGATGGAGAAGGAGCAACGGCGACGGATGGACAATATTGGCAAGATGTTCACGGTGCGTGGACAAATTTCACTCCTTGAAGAGCTTCAAACATGGCAACTAACACCTTCGGATGATTTTCTTGCGCAGATTTTTGCTGACGCACTCAACATTTCGCCGACAATGCTTGCAGCAGCTAGTTGAGCTGCATTTTATTCAAAAGCACCACGGTTCATTAAAGCAAACGCCATATCTTTCATGAAGGCCTAAGTGCACCCTTGGTTTCTATTTCAACACAGTGACCGCCTAACGCGAGTTCATGTCGAGCGAGATCTGCTGCACTGCCTTGATGAAAGCATCCACATTCGCTGGCTCCATGTCCGGGAAGCAGCCGTGGCCAAGGTTGGCCACATACTTCTGCGTGCCAAAGCGTTTGAGCATCTTCTTGACTTCATCGTAAATGATGTCCGTCGACGCATAGATGACGCTCGAATCCATGTTGCCCTGCAGCGAGACGCGGCCACGAGCAAGCTGGCGCACTTCAACAGGGTCAGACTGCCAGTCCAGCCCAATGCAGTCGTACTTGGTAGCCACAAGCTTCTCGTACGCGTACTGCGTACCCTTGCAGAAGCACACCATGGGCGTGTCAGGCGCCTCGGCCTTGACACGGTCCACGATCTGGACCAGGTACGGAAACACGAACTCGTAAAAGTGGTCCTGGGTCAGCACCTCCGCTCCGACAGTTTCAAACACCTGCAGCGCCTGTGCACCAGCACGCTGCTGCGCCAGCAGGAAGTTCACGCACACATTCGTGATGCCCTGTAACAGCTTGTGAGCCGCCTCCGGGTGCTGGTATAGAAAAGTCTTGAGCAGCGCCTTGGTGCGACTACCACTGCCCTCGATCATGTAGCACATGAGCGTAAGCGGCGCTCCCACAAAACCAATCAGCGGAACCTCCCCGTTAATCTCTTGGCGAGCCAAGTTAAGTGCATCCAGCATGTAGCCCAGCGTCTCCTCAATGTTGGGGTTCAGGTCGAGCTTGTCGATGTCCTCGGGCGTACGGATCGGATCGGGCAGCACCGGCCCCACCTTGGGCACCATCGTGACCTCCATCCCCATGGCCTGCGGGATCACCAGAATGTCCGAGAAGATGATCACCGCATCCATGTGGTAGCGTCGCAGCGGCTGCAAACTCACTTCCACCGCGAGCTCCGGGACTCCACACATCTAACAAACAAACACGACAATATTAGTACAAAATAAATAAAATACATTGGCAATAATGATTGCCATCATATACTTACCGTGAAAAAGTCGTAGCCCATGTCGCGTAGCTCCCGGAACTCGGGCAAGTGGCTGACCACACACAAAAATAACAATTGTAAGTGTTTGCTGCATCCGTTCAGCGTCGCCTCGTCTCTGCTGTCTGGTAACTCACCGGCCAGCTTGACGCATGCACCACACGGGCACGCGCTCCGTGCGGTCGCCACGTAGCGCGCGGAGCAGCAGGTCGTTCTTGAGCTTGGGCAGCTGGTCCAGCGGCACGCGCTCGAGCGGCGTGCGCGTCATGGGGAAGGGCAGCGCCTTGCTGGGCTTCTTGTTCTTCTTCTGCTGGCGCTGCATGATGTAGGCGGCGGCGGCAGCGGCCGAGATGGCCACGGCCAGGGACGTCGTGGCGGTCACTTCGCCCATTGTTTGCGGTGGTCTGGACGAAGAGGCGAGGATCGAGGAGTGCGTTGCGCCAGCTGCGAGCTCGTTTACGATGTGGAGCAAATTGGATTAAGAGGATGTGATTGGTGGATAACGGACATGATATATGAAGGGATGTGATTGGATGGAGGGGGCACGCTATTTCAGTGAATGACATGTGTAATTTGTGTGCTATTAGGCAACAACATTCCGGTTCAGCGAGTGTAAGCTTTCTCTTCAACATCGTTATTTTGTATGCCTGCCGCTCGTTGTCCAAGACGAAGACGACACACAGCTCATCGCCACTTCACTTGCAGTGTTACAGGAGCTGGAGCAGCCGCAGACCAGCCTCGACGCTCAGACCGACGTTGAGGAGGAGAGCAAAGTGGCCTATGTTCATGAGTGGCAAGTGGTGAGTGAGATATCAATGGCGCTGAGGACGAACAAAGACGAAAAAACGTACCGAAGACCCCTGCATTCGCTTCTGCGGGTCTCCTGATGAGTAGCCGCGCATGTAGACGATAAAGCCGAGGATGCGAACTAGTCCAGCCGCAACCGCGATCTGGGGGCGGTAGACCCTGTAGAAGTAGCAATCGTAGAGTGGTCGGTCAGCTTCGATAGACACCCTATTCAAGGCGACGCAAAATTCACGTACGCCGATGTGAAGAACACGCCCAAAAACGTAGGAATGTTCTCCACGATGTTTTGGTGACCACGCTGGACGCAGTTGAAGGCCTTGGCGTTCTTGTCGCTCTTCTCCGCGTACATCTACACCACCACAAGTTCATAATTGTTAGGTCCGTGATTTCCATGGTGTACGTAGTGACTTAATTTCGTGAAGTTAGCTTGCGCACCTGCGGATATTCGACGCCGTATTTTCGCGCGCCACTCCAACTTGGTGACCCGCCCACGTGTTTACGACATGCAGTAGCACTACAACGAGAGGCACGTAACCATGTGCAGGTTGCAGTTCCAACAGTATTTCAACCATCTCCGCTCGGTTTTGAGGAAAAGTGACCTTGGGGCGTTCTTGTGGGGTTTGCTGCAATGTACAATGAATAATGGACGAGGAGAACAGAGCTGCGTGCGCAATTTTGGACACTGGGGAGGCTGTTTTAGAGCTGGTTGATGGTGATGACAGTTTTGGATGATGACGGGGTTGCTGATGATAATGCTGTCACGTAGCTGTGTCTATCTATATTAACAAATGTGGTGAAGTGCTGGAAACTCGGTAATCATCGGCTGCCAGGAACACATTGAGGTTTGAGAGTAGTGAGAGCACTCGTCCGCCCATAGAGCCCGGCTCACAGCAACCACGATTGCTTGATCACACCATCATTCATTGCCACGTGTAGTATTCGCCCATGCATGTACAACTAACACTCCTGTTTTTAGACCACTGACCCCATACGTAAGTAATACTGCAAGTGTAATTGCAGCTCAAATTGCCAAAGCTGTCAAGAGGAAAAATATACTTAGTACTAAGTATTGGTCTTAGACCATCATGTTTCTGAAATATCACTACCGGGAATTCTGGGACTCAAGACTTGTGGCTAAACAATCGTGAATTCGTACACCAGAAGTTCGAGACAGAAGTAGACAAAGACCTCAGCTGAAATTGAAAATTGCAATCCAATTGGATGTTGCAATCTTCCATTAGCATGAAATGCAATTGAGAATTGTACTTTACCCGTGTTGCAGCTACTCATTTTGATTGCATTTTTTCAGCGAAATTTTGCGATTAATCACGCCAAGCTGGACAGCCTCTCAACGGAGGCCGATCTTCCGCGCGTAAGCTATACATGTAGTTTTTAAATCCTCGTACCGGGTGATTGTAGCCCTGCAATGTTGAAGATAATGGTGCCTACCGCAAAAAATCGTTGCACATATTAATACTATGTGCATATACTTCAAGTAGTATTTGTGTTCATCTCCTGCCGCCAAGTAGCAAGCGCATCGAAACTCGTTGTTAAGCTTACAATGGCGCTTGACCAAGACAAACAAAAAAAGATAGCACTGGTCATCATTTTTTCTATGGCACGATGCAACCTGTCGTGTCGCTGCACTTTGAAAGTAAATGCAAAAGTGATCGTTTCGGAAGTTGTTGGTCTTGTCTTAACTCCTTGGTATTTTCCTCGTAACTTCCTTAGCTCCTTTTTCCTAGCGCGGTCTGGAACCTTTCTCGACGACCGTGTCTCCCATCAAGTCACCCATCATCAGCTTGGCACAACACACCCTATCGCTCTGCGTTCTTGTTCAATCCTATCATTGGCCCGGTATTACTCTCCATCAACGCCCGTTCGCCTGAGAATTTCGTCGACTGATTACACGATTACAGGAGTCCAAGGATACACAAGCTTGCCTCAACACTCAAGCCAACATTCACAAGCAGGGCGAGATAACCTGGACAGCAGAATTAACAAAGAAGACCAATGTTAGACCATCCATCCAACAACGAAACACGCTACAACAGCCACAGTATCACGCACCAAAGTTACCCTGCATTCGCTTCTTCGGGTCGCCCGACGCGTAGCCGCGCATGTACAGGACAAAGCCCAGAATGCGAACGAAGCCGGCAATGGCAGCAATCTGAGGACGGTAGATTCTGCATACAAGTCACACTCGACACAGTTCAGCACAAACTTCTCGCACATGTAACGTTCTCCCACTGATGGGGGGAGACCGCAACGTACGAGGACGTGAAGAGCAGCGCGAGGAAAATCGGGATATTCTCCATGATGTTCTGGTGGCCGCGCTGCACGCAGTTGAAGGCCTTGGCGTTCTTGTCACCCTTTTCCGCGTACATCTACAACACAGGCAGGGCCACAATCAGCTCAGTACAGTTCTGTGTCGCCGCTTTGATAGCATCCGTTTCAGTCGCACCTGCGGGTAGTCGACGCCGTAGAGCTTGCGAGCCTTGCCCACCTTGATCCCAGCCCACAGGTTCACGAACAGCAGCACCACCATAAGCAGCGGCACGTAACCGTGTGCCGGCTGCAGCTCCACTTGGATTCCAGACATCTTCGTCGCTTGGGTGTGCCAGTGTTGCGCTCGAACAAGCAACTTGAGTTGTGTCCTGTCCGCCGTTGGATCGGGAGGAGGGGCCTCTATTAAGGCAGGCGATTACGTATCAAAAACTGCGGCTGTTGAATCGCCGTACGGGTATCTGACTGTCATTCTTATTAATAGCAGCAAAGAGTGTGGTGTGGCTGGTTGGTGATGGCGAGGCTGCTGCGATTAATCGCTCATTCCTTCGCATGAACTATCCGGATACCCTTACTTTCTATTTCCCGGAGTATCACTTTTTTTCGCATCGCAGCCTCCTTCCTGTGCCAGCTTTCAAGTGCTAGTTGGAGAGCGGTTGCTTAAAGTTGTTCAGAAAAAGAGGATGCATACAAAATTAACTACCCCGTCATCATCCAACTCGTATACAACTCAGAAAGTTAATGTTAGTTCATCTACCTACGGTATTCAAATCAAACGAATTCAAGCAGATTGACTACATGTAGCTACCCTTTTCGCTCCGCACGCTAGCATCCTTTAAGCTTACACTATGGTGGTCTTTTCGCCGGGGACCGCCCAAACGATCTTGTCCTTGACTGCAGCATAGTGAGTTTGCGGCTGTGCTGTCCTCGTAGTCATCAAGGGGTACTGTAATCGCATGGAGGTGCTTACGTAAATCCGTGTGGCACTCGATCCATACTTAATGGTACCTTAGGTGTTTGCAATTGTAGGCTGGTTGGCAATGGCGCGCGCGAAATGTCCTGATGATCGCTACAATTCTTCAGGTTATGTCCGACAAGTGCAGTAGAATGTTACTACACTGTACTCGTATTAATACATGTACGTGTACATGTACTGATCCGATCGATCAATGAGTTATCATGCTCACGTCAACATTTCATCACAAGCGGGTAATTTTTTGCATCATCCAGACAAAGCATTCCGATAAACTGTAATCAACCCTCATTCTGAATGAGTCGAGTCATTCACTGCATGATGACGACCAAAGAAAGCCGAGCCGCGAGAGTGCTGAAGTCGTGATCAGTGATCACGACCTGGAATATAAATTTCGTAGACGAAAAGCAGCAAATTCCCTCAGTTAACCGTGGCAGACGCATGACTTGAACGAGCTAAACCTCGTATTTCACCCCGTCCACTCACGCCATTCCCCATTTTTCCTTGCAACCGACAAGCCTCTTGCAAAAGACTACTTCTCGCACATTCCTAAGCCATGCCGTCTTCGTCCTTCAACTCCACCGTCAGTGTCACGCACATCACACGGCCACGGCCATCTTGTCCAATGACGACGTCAACTTTCTCATCGACCCTACCTTCGACAAGAGTGGCGACTTCGAGCAGCAGGGCGGATTTGTGCTAACGAAGACCGACGACCCAGCCCTCGGACTCGAAAACTTGCCGGTAATCGACGCCATTCTCCTCAGCCACGAAGACCGCATCGACAACCTGGACGCGTGCGGTCGAACGATGCTAAACGGTCGACACGTTTTCACCACCCTCGATGGTGCCAAGAACCTCTCCCCTCGCCCAGGCGTTCGCAGTCTTGCACCATGGGAATCGGTGACGCTCACTCTGAACGGAAAACAGTTCAAGATCACGGGAGCGCCCACGCAACATCTGCCTGGCGGAGAGTGCACGGGCTTCGTGATCGAGACCCCCTCGTTCGGCGTGAACGAGGCGGACGGTCTGCCGAACGTGGTGTACGTGTCGGGTGACACGGTGCACATTCCGGAGCTGGCGACCGAACTGCCGAAGAAGTACCACATTGTTGTGGCGCTCATGAACCTCGGCAAGGCCATTGCCCCGCTGCCGACGGGGCCCGTCCAGATCACCATGGGCGGTGTGCAGGCGGCCCAGCTGACCCGTGACATTGGTGCTGAGAAGATGGTACCGCTGCACTTCGAGTCGTGGAAGCACTTCACAGAATCCGGCGATGACGTCCGCGCAGAGCTGGTTGCAGATGCTGCAGTCAAGGACAAGGTCGTGTGGGTAGCCCCCGGCGAGAAGATCGCCATCGTGTAAGCTTAGAGGTTGACAACTAAGGCAGCTCAACCGGTCTAGCCATCTAGCAAAGTTGTATGCTAATGCAATGTACGCTTAGATTGAAACAGTTGACGTGTTGTAATGCATTGGCCCAAGTCTGTATTAAGCCCAGCACCCCGTGGGTCCTCTCGCAAAGAACTGGAGTTGCCCAGCTCGACTTAAGCGAACGCTGAAACTCTGGCAGCGATAGAAATGACTGAAGCCCAACTAACGCTACAACACGCGCACAGTTTTTCTGCCGCTATGATATTGACTACCCATAGGTTTGATACACCAAATAATAGTGGACGACGTGGGGGTCTACTGATATGTGTGCTAAGTGTACGTACATGTACAGTAGATGAATGCAGAGCAGAGCAGTACGCCAAGGCGTTCCATTAAATGGACGCTACCGTCCAAAACAACCATTAGAGGGGGCTCTGATGCAAACATTTCGTACAACGTGGGCACCAGAACATATTGGAACAAACTCCTGCTCTGCTTTTTGCGTCAGCATACGTTGTGACCTATTGTCGTACTTTATGCAAGTACCCGGTAGTAACCTCTGGGTCGTGAGATGTTGCGCTGTGAATATCGATCGTAGGGTTTATCGCCTCCAGCTACATGTAGCTGCTGCTGCTGGTTTGATGCGTATCCTTGGGTTTATCATTGACGTGCGCGGATATGCATCAGGAAACCCGAAGAAGGGAATGCAAAAACCTTTGGTAGGCTGTTTATATGACACTGTCTCCTTTTTTGTCTTTGAAGGCCTTCTTGCTGTTCTTGTCAATGCTGGCCTGCGGGATAGCGCCTGCTCGGGCTGATGTAGCGCTCACTCGTTGGTAAGCCCAGAAAGCTAGCCTTATTCCATGTCAAACATGCAACTACCGTGCGGTTACAGATACTGTTGTTAAGATGCGTGCATCATAATTGCATCCAATGCATCTTATTCTGCTCCAAAAAGGTGTGGTACACACCAACATGTAACCAAACCAAAGTTTCCCGCCATTTCGCGATCTTCGCGTCCACATCCTGGCGGTTACCCTGGAGTGAAGTGAGATCATCTGCTGACAAATGTTTCTGCTGTTGCTGCTTCTGGCAACCCGTGGTGCTTCATGGCACGACGAGGGAAGCCACGACCTTCGGGTGATACATGTTGATTAAGATGCATGCATCTTTTTATTTTGATGCATTAAGATGCATCTGGACCCACGCATCAAATCAACAATAGTTACAGATACCCTCCACTTGCTGCAACTTGCAGATTCATCCAGGAGAGCATATTAACTCACCATGATTGTCATTTTGATATTTACAACATCTACATAGATTGATTATTTTTACTGCATCAAGCAAGGCGCAGATGTCCTGGAGTCTTCTATCGTGTGGCAGGTAGCCCATTTGTCGCTACCTGGTCTATCTCCTGTTTCCGCGCCGTTTATCTTATTCTTGGCATTTTGGCAGCAGCTTCCAACCGTTGCTACTGTGCCGCGCAATACCTTCCCTCGAGTGCTTGCGAATGTCACCGGCGCTACTAGCAGCACTTCATGTCACGTTTGCCTCACTTTACCCCTTGAATTGGAGGCATCTCGAGCGTGCTCACCGGTTGTACTTCTCTGTCGACTCTTATCTCTTTCTTACATTTGTTCTTGTCTGTTTTGTCGTCACTTTCTTCGCTCTGGGCTCTTCTTCAAGAGCGAGAACGCACTAGATGTAGCCCAGAAGACGTAGAGCGGTTTCCAACGAGAGTCCGAACATAACTAGCGTTCCAAGGTAGCCTGTACGAATGCAAACGGGGAGGGGGTTAGCAGAATAAAAAAAAACAGTGTGGTTTAGGTGAACGACGAGGAACGCACCGAAACTCCCTTGTCTCCTTTTTCCTGGATCACCGGACGAGTACCCCTTGATATACATAATGAAGCCTGCAATTCGCACCACACCGGCCACTGCTGCAACTTTGGGGCGGTAGACCCTATATAACCATCAATACACTCGTTAGGTACACCCTTCATTACCAGAAACTATAGTCCGAACTTCTGTACGTACGAAGAGGTGGCGAGCGTGGCGTAGAAGAGCGGGAGGTTCTCCAGCACGTTCTGGTGCGCGCGTTGCACGCAGTTGAACTCGTTGGCGTTCTTGTCCTTCTTCTCGGCGTACATTTGCGGGTATGGGACGTTGTACTTCTTTCGGGCCGCGCCGACTTTGAAGCCTGCCCACGCTCCTACAAGGCCGGCGCCGATGACTATGAGCGGGATGTAGCCATGCGCCGGCTGGAGTGTGACTCGCACTGCCGACACCGACATGGACTGCGATGGATCGATGACTGCTTGTTCCTGTGCTGCGCTTCGAGTTGCTTGGGCTGTCGGAGGCGAATTCCGTAGTGACTACGACCTGCAGCAAGTCGCACTTGGAGTCATCGGTGTGATGGTGCAGCGCAGCGCAGCAGATCTTCGTTTCTTTAGCAAAACGAAGTTCAAAAGTACTGTCGCCCTTCGTTTCAACAGTTCTTCGTTGTGATTAAGCGTTAAGTGCGGATTTATTCGAAAGAAAGAGCTCTGATTTTCGCTGGGAGTCCTTGAGGGACGCAGATGGTACCGTTGGCAAAAAGATACGTCAATTTTTGACCGGTTTCATCAAAAACTGATTTTTGGCGAGGCCTCGTGCGCAGCGAAGCAGACTGGGAGCGTTAAATGCACGGGGCGGCGTTTCGTCGAGAACACCTCGCTCCAAAAATTCTGCCTGAAGAATCGAGCCCGTCACCGAGCAGCAGAGCAGCAGGCTGCTGCTGGGAGGTGGTTTCCAGCTTGAGACCTCAAATTGAGTCAATAATACATAGGAGGCTGAAGTGCCCATAACCGCGAAAGGTCACAGAACTTTTGGTCGGCGTATCTTTCGTCCGGTTGGAAACAGCAGGTAGCGACACTCTCGTGCAATTGAGTTCGGTCTGCGATCGGCACGCGAAGCTCGATAGTCTCCGCTAGACGGCGCAAGGCAGCGCGTTATGACATAGCATGAGGCAAGACGGTCCTAATCGTTCGGTTGCTGTATTGGAGCCATTTTGGTGGACGCCACCAAAATCCGGCGATGGGGTGCACCGCGGACTTCTGCAACGATGCGGGTGGACTTCAACTGCATGTAATTCTGCTATAGGGAGATCCTATTCTTATCCGAGCTCTTCAATGTGGGTTTCATGTCGTTCTTGCAGAGGGAGATTCTGGTCTGCATCTGCACGAGTTTTTCTTCATCAAATCACCATGGCTGCGTAAGTTGAACACGGCGCCTTCTTCAACGACAACAACTTAGCTAACTGGTTCTGCTGTCACTTGGCTCTGACTTGCGAAGTGTCGTGGTCAAGAAGCTCTCGCGGTATTGCTGCAGCAACTGCGGAGGGTCAGAGCTGTACCTGTATTGCTGGGTAAGAGGACACCAGCTTGATAATTGATAACTGCACCGCTACATTTAGCGTGAAGGGCTGATGACGCTATGCTTTCGGGTTTGTGATGGTGAGCAGAAAGGTTGTCGGCACGTGCAGAACATCAAGGTGCGCGTGCCATTCCCCAGTATTTATACCAAGCTGGTCCTTTGCCTTTAACAAGCAAGAACGACGTTGCCATTCAGACTTTCTATGCCGAAACCAAGTCCATCCAGCAAGAACTGGAGATGTTGCACGCCACAATCTACGAGCAAGAAATTCGTTTTCGGGAGTACGAGCTTCAGTTGGTGCGTTGGATGCCACGTGCATGCCATCTCTTCAATGTCTGTTTATTTTTGAGGTGTGACCCTATTTCATGATTGCGAGCTGTAGAAAGAAAAGCAAGAGAGCTTGGAGTTTTTGGCTAGCCAAGTGCACAAGCTCCCAAGCTTTTACCCAGTGCAATCATCCGAAGACCTTGCATCGATACCATTGGGTTTGCCGTCGTGGTCACTTGTTGCCGTCAAAATGGTGTGGCAGCAATTCGATGGGGATCACGACGGCCAATTGACTAGTGAGGAGCTCCGCCAACTCAAGGTGGGTCCGATGGCAATGCCACTCCATTGCTGAGGTGATTGACCAATTTGCCTGAAATACCAGGATCAACTACGAACAAATCACGAAAACGTTGATGAAGTTCTTCCAGACAATTTATCAGAGCAACTGACAGCCCATCATCTCCTGAAGCTTTACGAATGCGAAGAGAGTGCCAAGTTGTCCGACGACCTTCGCTCACTTGGGATTTTATGCGGTAGGACAATCTTTTCCAGCTACAAATGCAAGTGTGTAGTGTTAACATATCACTGTAGGCTTATCGGAGACGATAGCGCAGTCGCTCTACGCATGCGATGCAGCTCTTAACCGCATCACAATTGAGTCTCGGGTACAGCACTATTTTATCTCTCGAAGAGCTGATATATCGCACGTTAACTTGTTTGACACTTTCCGTGCTGTACCGAGTAGCAACTACAAAAGGAGCGTGACAACTTCCAGAAAGAAGTCGATGAAAGCAAGGTAAGGTTGTCGCTGCTGAAACATTCCGAGCATGCTAGTTGCCTGACGAAATTGCTGCGACTACGTTTTAATGTTGGTCGCATAATTTAACAGAGGGCGAAGACGCGCTTACGGGAAGTCTTCGCAGCTTCAAAGCAATCCCTCGAAGATCAGGCACGCGATCTCCTTAGATTACAGCAAAATGAGGCCCAGAATGAGCTTCAGCTTCGGCTCGCCGATGACAAAGGTAAGCCGACTGCTGTTGTCAATGTATAATTTGCTCATATCTAACATTTCCCATGATCGTGAACTGCCAGCCGCAGCAGATGTGACGAACCTGTCAAAAGCAAAGCGTGAGCTGTCCTCAGCCAAGCACGCATTGTTGGACTTGAGAGCGCTTGTCGACGAGTAAGTTCCGAACAGAACGGATTGAAAGTGGGTAGTGGGTCATATACGGTGTGGTGAGTGCTGCAGTCAGGTAGAAGAAAAGGAAAAATGGCAGCGGTATTGCTGGGAGTTGGAAGAACGGCTACACGAAGCAACGAACACCAGTCGTGTTAAAGAGGTAAGGAATTCTGCTTCTCACTCGATGGCGATAGTTGATTTATGACAATGGTGTGCGACCCTGTTAGCGCGATCTCTGGCGGACGAAGGACGCTAAGAAGGAAGAGAGCCGAAAGAACATGCTTTTGTACATCGAGGTACATAAAGGCAAGCGGCACTTCGACCGTCCTGCTGAGCCTGCTGTAAACCACGACCTGAGCTTCAGTTCATCAGCAGCCCCTGAAACTATCACTGATCTAGAATTGGTGCCAACGGGCAATAACAGCAACAGCGGCAGAAGTCCCAATCGGCCCAAGAAACTACAGCAAGCCTGAACGCCGGGATACCAGCTACAGTAATACACATCCTGATTTGCTTGAATACGCTGAAAGCGTAGATAAATGTGCACACATGTTATTCCCCTCATCCAGAAAATGATTGGTGTCACAACCCCCCTACGCAGGGAGAGTATGAGAGGCAGGGCTCTAATGCACTCCGGAAAAGTTGTCTAATCCTTGGGGACGCTATCCATAACTACGAGCACCTCCTACCTAGCTTATCTTCGACAGTCACTTGGTGGTGCGCGGGAGATTGAGCAAATGTAACCCAATAGATAACCCGGGGTACGGGGTTACACGTGTTGAAGCCGCCACACAACACAATTTCCATCAAAAGGGTTCACGCATGTATTTCATCACCAAGACGGTTAATGACAACAAGATTTTATCTACTGTAGTCGAGACCCGATCTGATGCGTTCATCGTGGTCTCTTTTGGCACAGAACCATCGACACGCCTGCGAGAACCAGTTGCAGTATTCATACGCAGGTAATGAAGACCCATTTTGGACGCTCCTCACAATCAGATTCCCTTGTTGTAGATGAAGTGGCGAATGGGCTGGCCGTGGCGGTCGACTCGAGATCGGAACTCCTCTTCAACACTGTCCGCCGAAATGGTTCCCATTTGCGGAAAGAGAGCGACGGCACTCGGCATCGCACCCCACAGGCACAATGTCAATACGACTGTTGTAGATACATGCACCGCACAACATGTCAGCTCAGTCTGCTCAGAAACATGGGTTCCACGTAATACAATATAGGCAAACTAATGCACTTACCAAGCTCCGCAGCAAGTTTCGGGTACTTGCCCTTGGGCATGACATTGGTCTTCTTCATGACCTCATACAGGTACGGCGGAAGCAGCAAAACTGTTTGGGTTAACAGTTTGACTGGAGTTAGCGAGCTAACAGTAAAAAGCAAGCAACGGCCAGAACGTACTGGGCACGGGAAGTGCAATCCGTGTGAGCGCCACCTGGCCAAGCGACTGACGTCCAGCAGCGACGGAACGTCCGTGTACGTCTCCGTGCTCGTCCATGATATCAATGCCCTCTCTGTAGAACAGAAGCAAAAAATCGAAGAATGAGCTCATCAACTACGACAAAATCCTCGATACGCAACCGCTCCCAACGTACTGGAACTCGTTAAAACGCATGGACACCGCGTTGAATGCTCCCGCACTGGCCACAGCGACGAATGGTACCATCTAGTGAAACTTACGAAATTAGGATACAGCTCAAAACGATACGATTGTTTCAAGCGTTGTGCACCAACCTTTCCCAGGAAAGAACGCGTGCTCGGAGAAAGTTTCTTGGCCTTCTCCACCATCTTGCCCAGGCCTACCGCTGTCGAACAAGACACAAGCGTAGCGGTTGTGTACGATTCTGGGTAGCAGGCATATGTTGTTAAGGGCTATTTCGTGGATAACGCAGAGCTCGCCGATGAGAACGTACTCAGGATGGTCGAGTTGTCCTGCTCACTGCTGGCGTTGCGGTTGGCATAGTTGAAGCCGGCGCTGTAGCTCTGGTTCACCCACTGCCAGAAGATCGTGTTTCCCAACTACATATACAACACAATAGCTATAAGTAATTGCGGTCAACAAATGAACCATTGCAGCGTTAAAACATGTACCGTGGGTGGTGCTAGCAGCATGCCAACGCAGATGGGGATGTTCACGGGCACAAAAGCCGACAACCGAAACGCGAGTGGCACCGTCTCACCAGTCTGAGGGTGCACCGCAGCCTCGTATGCTAGGTATCGCAAGAAGCGTCACCACGCACCACGACGTTAGCAAGTATACCATACCATACCAATACTGAAAAAATGCAATTGAACTATTCGCACCCTGACGAAGGTTCCAGAGTTCTGCATCCTTAAATTGGCCAGGGGTGAGTGCGCCGTTGCGGAAGTCCTCCAGCGTCTGCTTTGCGTGCTGAATCTGCTCCGAGCTCAACACTAGCCACCTGCAGCATGCCGCACCATTATCTGTTAGTGCTTTCGTCAGCAAGAACCACTGCATCTAACCGTTGACGTACTTTGGTGACACGAGCTCCGCAAATTTGCGCCACCGACCGACGTACGTCGAGGTATCGTGGCGAGGCTTGTCTGGGTCGCGCGATCAATTGACACGGTGCAGTACATGTAGCACTCCGGTAAGTAATGAAATTGGTGAACGCCAAGCAACGCGCAACAAGGGAAGCAGGCAAAGTATTCGTACCCAGCGAGAACGGAGGCACTTGTTCGTTAGACATTGCAGGTGGTTGATTGAGTTCGACGCTGCACTTGTTGCAGTTGCTGTGGGTTCACGAATGGGAGCACAACCGCGACTTGGTTGGCCAAGACTCCTCGCATCCCGAGGCATTATCCTGTGCCTCTCCATCAAGCGTAATTGAGCCACGTCAGGGGGATGCTTCCCACCACCGACAGCTGGTTCCATACGGTTCGTTGTTAAACCTGCGTGGAACTGGCACGCTCGACAGAGTGAACTTCCTCGACATCCCAAAAGGGGTAAGGCACACGTAGAGTGCTTGATTAAGTTTCCGTTGCCATGACCAGCAATGGGCAGTCCATTGCTGGTAGTGCTGTCCATTGGACAGCACTACCGGCGATCACGACCACCATCGTACCAGTCAGCTTGTGGCAATAGTCATCACTCGGTAATCACGATGAATGAAGCGCGCTGGGCAAGTTCAAGTGCAAGGGATTGTAATGGGCGCCCTGAAATTTGGCCACAGTCGACGATTTGATGCCTGGCTGCATGAACGCATTTGCGATGCATGGTGTGAAGCTTAGCAGCGCGGGTAGCTTGGGCATTCATTTGTATGCTATCAACGCAGAATACGTTGACAGCGTCAAAATGCCAAGGCATGACTCGAGCGCTGGGAAGGAGGGGGGGGGGGGCAGATGATGGTGCTTCCGCCTTGCAGCGAGTTCGGCAGCATGGTACAGACCAACCTCGTCCGACAAATTGGCCGGGCCAAGAACTGGCAGTTACTTCGAAGTATTAGCTAGCTGCATTGACGAGATCGACAGCGACTCGAATGCGAATGACACACGCGTTCCGGCAACATGACCAGTGTACAGAAGTGGCTACTGCCAAGTACTTAAACTGTGCTGGCGATGCCCAACACGGTAACATGGTGCCACTAACCGTAGTGAGTCGAGGCTTGCTACACCACCGTTAGGTCTCTGGAAGGACATTCTAGCACGCAAATTGCAGCCATTCGGAGAGGTTAAGGAAAAATGATGGCAGCTTCAACTTTATGTCATTCTTTCGAGATGATAACCCCGACAGAGTGTCCACCCACAACTCGAAATCGTGGGGAGAGCAGCGTACCAAGAAGTCAAGGACCAGCTCGCGATCATGGCGTCCAGGAGCCTCATCCGCCACTCAGCGCGTCTCGCCGCTGCCATCAGCAGCAACCGCAGCGTCGTCTGTGCCGCCTCCATGTCGGTGATGGACCGCCAGTGCTTCCAAGGGGCTCCCAGCGCTGCTCAGATCCGCCTCCAGAGCATGCAGACGACTGCAGCCAGCGAAGAAGCGGCTCAATCGGAGTCCCCCGTGGACCCGGAGCAGCGAATTCTGGCCAAGGCGGTGAAACACGTGAAGGTGCACGGGTACGTTGATTTCCGGCATCTTAATGTGCTCTAGAAGCTGAGAGATCCAGGTTTTAACATTGCGGAATGCTCTCTGTGGTTGTCCCAATATAATAGATGGACCATTGAGGCCCTGGCTGCTGGTGCCACTGACCTCGGCTACCCATCGGTGGCCCATGGTATGTTTCCACGTGGAGCTGTGGAGCTGGTGGAGTATTTCATGGACTCGTGCCTCGCCAAGCTGCGCGAGACGCTGATTGCCAACACGGACAAGCTACAGGCCATGACTGTGGCTGAACGCCTCAAATTTGGCGTTCGCACACGTCTTGAGATGCTGGAACCGGTGATGGCTACTTGGCCGCAGGGAATGGCGGCTGGTGCACTGCCGCAGAACGCACCCAGCACTGCGAAGAGACTGGCAAAACTGTCGGATGAGATCTGGTATTTCGCGGGTGACAAATCCACGGACTTTTCCTGGTACACCAAGCGTGCTATCCTTACCGGCATCTATGCCAGCACGGAATTGTTCATGCTTAACGACAAGTCGCCTAACTTCCAAGACACATGGGCATTCTTGGACCGCTGTGTTGACGAAACGATCCAACTCGGCGAGTTGCCTCAGAACGTACGTGCATCTAGGCTGCATATTCAAAGTGTTGAGAGTTGTTGTGACTAACCTGCTGCGTGTTGAACTTTGCTTGTTTAGTTGAATGATGTGGCTGGCATGGCCAGCATTGGACTGCAGTCTGTGTTCTCGGCTGTGACGTCACTTGCAGGTCCTTTGGCCGGGCAGATTATCTCCAACACGCCTCTGAGCCATGCTCCTAACCCGATTTCGGTTGTGGGAAGCGTGGTTCCGCCCTCGGTTGTTTCGGCTGTCGCATCAGGATTGCCGTTCAGCGCCCCCACCTCCGTGGGAAGCGCAGCAGGAGATGATGCTATGGCTTTCAAGTCTAAGGATTTGAAGGAGATTAACGAAGAGCTGGAAAAGCTTGGTGGTGTTGACACGAGTGAGCGACGAAGCTAAATCAGTAGGACCGATTCCGCCTGCACGAGAAGCGAAGCAAAGATGCCTTAATGGGCACACATTACAAGAACAACGACATAAAAACAACAGAACCTCAAAAGGTATTTCTTGAACTCGAATGCTTTTACCATCTCGTTTAAGTTGCTTCAGTCCTCCTCATCTTCGGCACCGTCATCGTCTTCACTACTGCGTCCCTCATTGTTGTCACCACCATCGTCTTCACTACTGCGTCCCTCATTGTTGTCACCACCATCGTCCTCGCCAGAGTCGTTGTCGTCATCATAATCATCTTCGTCGCCGTCATCCCCACCGTCGGTGCCTCCATCACTACTACGCTCTGCTTCACGCTTTACTTGCTCCATGAACGCCGTTTTAGCTGCCGCCTGTGCCTCACGCTTTTCGCGGCGCGCACGCTTCAAGTTGCCAATCCGTTCCTCCACTGCACGTTCCATGCGGGCCTCTTCAGCATCCCAGAACGCGTATTGCTGATCCAACGCGCGGAGATCGTCACGAACACGGAGAAGTTTACGGTACCAGAGTTCCTGTCTCCAACTCGCCTCTGCCTGCTCGCGTTTGACGAGGCAGATCGCTTCACCAAGCAACAACGGCGGCCAGTCCGTACGAAAGACCTCGCGTTTGTCCGGGCAAAACAATCGACCCTTGCCGCAAATACGATTGCACTGCCACGTGCCAACGTACGAGTACCCAAGGGCACTGGTTTCAGTGCCTTGACCGTGACGCCTATTATTGTAGAACTCACCTTCGTAGACAGCACCACTCTGAAGCATCTGCAGCTTGCCCGCCCCACAACGCTGGCCCCGCTGAAATTCACCTTCGTAGCGGTACCCACGCTCCATCTCCATCACGCCGAAACCATGAAACTTGCCATCTACAAACGCGCCTGTGTATTTGACACCGTTCGGGTACACTACAGTTCCGTTTCCGCTTGGTGAGTTGTGGACGAATTCACCGCGATACTTGCCGCCATCAGCAAAGGAGTAAACCCCAAGGACGCCGTGCATTTCTCCGTCTTTCCAGCGACCGTTATACGTGAAGAACTTGTGCTTACCATGCGATTCGAGCTGACCTCGCACTTGTGGCGCTAACCCTGGTGGTGCATTGAGCACTGGCACCTCGGGAATCAATTCCAGCTTGTCAACTTCGTCTTCCTGGTTGTCACCTGTCTCATTGGACTGGCGTTTTGCCGGAGGCTTTTTGACGCCAGTGACCGTTGCCTGCTGCTGCCGCTTGCGAGCAATGTCTTCATCAACGTGAAAGGAGCAGTCTCGAAACGCTCGCTGCAGTAATTGCTGGTTCTTTTGACGTGGTTCGAGCGCTTTCGACGCATCTGGTGCTGCTAAGTCAGCGGGTGGGGGATTCATGATAGCATCGTAGTGCTTATGGTGAGCAAGCATGCGGATTTCAACGGTCGAAAGTTGCTCCGGTATCGCAAAGAAGGCTTGCTCAAGCCGGTTGAATAGCACGGCACTCCAGCGGTTGAGCTGAATTTGATTAGACTTGAAAAACCATGGCGCGAAACGTGCATGCACTTCGGGCAGACCAACACGACGCAGCATGCGGTAATAGAAGACACTACGCGGGTCTTCATCCTTAACTTTCTGTCTTGCAGACATAACACTAATGTGAGGTTGAACATGGCTAGAGGCAGTAGGCGACCGAAGAACGCCACTGCTACAAACACAATCCAATCACGTACGCGCTGATAGGCAGCAAGGCTCTTCCGATCTTTGAGAATGAGTGCGTTGATCTGTTTCACAAGCTGCAGAGGTGAAGCGCAATGGTGAAAACCCCTCTCAACTCTCCAAAGCAATGTATCGTTTGTCGTCTATGCTTACGTTGTGGATCTCCCGCTCTACGCGCTTCTTGTCTTCCAGTTCTCTCCTCAGAATTTCGCGGAGATATCGCTGCCGAGCCTCTTCGGGCGTCTCCTTCCTCGGCTTATTGCGTCTAGGCCACAGACTACGCACAGTTGACGCCATCATGAAATGACACGGTAGCAGACACGCTCAATCGCTGCGATGCAAGAGAGGCAAGGAGTCGCCGTCGCCCGACGTTTTGCCTTGGCCCGATTGGCATTGACGAACGTGTTAGGCTCTCGTCTATTTTGGACTAATGAGTCTAGCTATAGTATGAATGGATTGAAGAAAATGTCGGAAGGCTTTATGGTCACATGCACACGAGACCCCCGAGGAGGAACGTGCTTGCAACCTCAAACACCTTACAATCGATATGGCAATGCTTTACGTTTTATGAGCGGCTTCACGTCCACGGAATAGGGACCGAACACCGAGCGAGCTTGCGGTAGACGACACACAAGCAATATGAACCGAAGCTTCAGTATAATGGGGAGGGAACGTTCTCTCAGTAGCGCTTGAATACATTTTTGCTTCCACATCCGTCAGGTGAAGTCCGAAAACTTCCCCGGCTTTCAGTATTAGCATGGAATTTTTTACATCAACGAGAACGAGGCGAAGGGGACGCAGGACGAATGGCGATATGCTCATGTACTACCAGAGAGAAAGCAAGAATGAATGCGATGAAGCACGAGCTGGTCCGTTGATTTGACTGGACCAGGTTCGCCCATTGTAAACTTGAGTTGAGTATGCTTGTAATTGGCCAATCAGATCCGGTTTGCAGTTGGATGCACAGGAAAGGACAGGTTTTTAGGACAATGATAGACAGGACATGCAGGACTGACTGAAACCCAGTCTGGACGGGTCCTATCTCAGGATGGTCCTCATGTGTCCCACTCGAGACACCGGGATTGACGAGTTTTGATTGATGTATCGAGCGCGGAGCGAGCGTGAAGGAGCAGCGTAAATGCACACTTACGGCAATTATCTGTCGTCCGAGTCCGCAGCGTACGAGCCGTGCCATAATGCGCAAGACGACAGGTCTCCGCGACATAGCCAGACCCCAAGGTAGTTCACGACCAAGTGGCTTTCGATGGCAGTGCGTCGACGGCCGCTGTTGCTGCTGCTGGCATCACCTTTTCGTGTGTGGCCTTGAAGCGGCAACTGACGACAGGAGTGTCTACGGATGCAAAAGGGACGATCGGCTGCAAATCAGCGGCCTCTGACAGAGGAGAGGCTCTGTAGCTGGAGGTTCCAGCCTGGAGCATTGCCAACTCTCTGAGAAGTGTTCCCCCAGCAATGTGGCCTGAAAATCCTGCGCCGTGTCCTACACGGTGAACAGCAGGACACCGTGATGGGCAGCCGTTCGCGAGTCACTTAATTCCTTGAAGTTGCAGCGTGGTCCCACCTTGACCGCCAGAACAGGGTGACACGGCTTGGTATTTGTAAGGTAAAGGATTAGGCACCTGAATGGTACCACCCTTTGACGTTGAAGCCAAGGCTCGGGGTCGCGTCTGATAGGCGCTGCCCAATAAGTCGCTCTGGAGCCAGGTTCCTGGAAGACGCGCATTCCGTGCAACTTCTAGATGCGGCACGTACACAAGAGATCTGATTTGCCTCGCACGTCAAGATCTTCGTCAGCTCCGGGGCACCGCTCACCGCTCCGGGACTTGGCTCCGGAGGCCATGGTCGACGCGAAAATCCAAGCGACGAGGATTGAGCACCGCACGCCACGCTGGCGTGGTCGGTCCTGTCAGTCCACCGCCGGCACCGATGCTTGCAGGCCGCCGAAATTGCGCAGGTCAACAACCCGCGGCGACTGCAGTCCCGTCGGTCGTCCCGCTCATATAAAACCGACTGTATTGTTCGAAAGATCCCGCGGTGATAGTCTTGCACCGGCCTCGGTGCAAGATAATGGTACGCCGAGCACCGCCATCGAGCTCACGGCTCCATGCTAGGGTTGCTTCCGGCAATAACCGCTGATGGCAGGTGCCCGCCCGCACGTGCGTCTGATTACGTTGGGGCGCGCTATTCTTGCTATTACAGTAGTCATGCTCGCGCATGCTGCATTGCAGGGCAACCTTACCATCTTATCTGGCGGCGCCAATCATGGCCTATGGTACAGTTCAAGGTGTTATCACCGAGTGTACGCGCGCGGATTTCGGTCGACGGTTGCGTGTTGAAGTTGCCTGCAACTTCACCGGCCAGTGAGTGTGAGTGCCTTTCGCGGATTCTCAGCCGCTGCAGCGACGCAATTGGCAAACAAACTGTCAGCCGCAGGGCCACCACGCGTGCGTCAATCGGACCTCAACTTGAGGTGCAAGCTGCTGCTGGCGATTACAAATTTTTAGCGCGTGGATATTGCGTGAAAGGCGAGGCAGCAAGTGTTGCTAATACGCGCCGGAGTGACCGCTGCAGCGACATCTGCTGGCCGCCGAGCTAAGAACGCTGACAGCCTGCGCTGCTGCAGCAGCGAAGCGCTTCAAGGCGAGTTCTTTCGACTCGAAGAAACTGCGCCGAAACGAAACGTGGCCAGCGCGGGTGAATTTCTGTGTGTCGTCGCGGCAGCTCGTGTGGCCTGCAGGCTGCAGCAATGCTCCTGCTCCTTGCAAGCGATCAGACACGATGGCGAGCAGGTGGTTTTGCACCATACAAACACCCAGTGAGTCCAGGCGTCGCGTCGCGATTGGCCGACTGGCTCTTCCGGCCTTTCTGCGCTCGGCTCGCTCCAAGCCCGCGTTCGCAAAAATACTCGGTCCAGGGACGGCCTCATTCAAAGAAAGGAAACCTCGACCTCAAGTGGCAAGGGCTGCCCTTCCTCAATCGCTAGCCCTAGTTCACGCATCTGGTGGAGCGCTGGCCAGCAGCTCCGCTACATCTTCCTTTCCGCGCGCAGCCTCGACACACACACACTCAACCAACTCTGCACTCGTTTGCACCCCTTCGGTACGTTTTGATGGCTTGCTTTCCCTCATGTGTCTCGCACTGCGACGCCTGTAGTGGTGGATGGCTTGAAAAGTGGAGAAAATAAAAAACAAAACTCTTCCTCCTTTTCCACCCATTTTCCAACTTGCACCAACCACTGCACCGAACTAACCACTGGCCACTTGTCCTTTCCCCTCTTTTGTAGAAGCCTCGTGCACGTCGCCGAAACTCGCCGCCGAGTTTCGCCCCCTCAAGCAGCAATCATCCGCTTCCCCAAGCTTTCGATGGGCTGTCAGACGTCGAAGGACGTTCTGCGCGCCAGCCCAAGTGAACAGCGCCCCAGCATCAGCCAGATCTTCTTGCAGGCCGCGTCGAAGCAGCACGCCCGCGATGAGAGCGGCGTGGGCGCCCACCGCGCGCCTACAAGCGACTCGCACCGCGACGTCTTCAGCATCTTTGGAGAACGCGGCATGTCACTAGAGGTTGGCGGGGACGCCATGTCCCCTACGGCCAGCAACTGCTCGCCCGCCAGCCCCAGCGGCAGCGTCTTCTCCACTGCCACCACTGCCTCGGACACCGAGCGCACACTGGTCTTGCACCGACCTGCAGGCCAGTACTTCCCGCAACTCCGAGTGAGTTACGGCATCTACTCGGACACGGGCATTCGAAAAAACAACGAGGACAGACAGACCAGCACATCACGGATGGTCGACGATGACCTCGTGGCCTTCTTTGGACTTTACGACGGTCACGGAGGACCGGAAGTGGCCGAGTACTTGGCCGAGAACTTCCACGAAAATGTGTTCAACCACCTTCGGAAACCCACGAACGAGCCAGAATCTGCAAGGAGTTTGCAGAAGCCGGACCTGGTTCTTACAGATGCCGTCCGGTCAGCGTGCGCAGCTACAGATGAAGAGATCTTCAAACAACAATTGCCTAGCGGATCCACCGCAGTGTCGGTTGTGGTCCGAGGCAGCACGGCGCTGGTGTCCTCGGTTGGGGACTCACAGGTCGTATTGTCCACGAATGGACGGGCCAAGGATATGTGCATTGCCCACACACCAGAACTCACCAGTGAGCGAGATCGGATCCTTGCAGCCAAAGGACAAATCTCCAAGGGCAGGATTTACGGCATGCTCGGGGTATCACGAGCTTTTGGAGACATCGACTTCAAGACTGGACGAGGAGAGTTCAAGAGCAGATTCAACGGAGATCTTGTCAGTGCCACGCCCGACCTCGTGGTCCACGAGATCAAGAGCCAGGACGAGTTCATGGTGCTCGGCTGCGACGGACTTTTCGACGTGATGGAGCCCCAGGACGTCGTGAACTTCGTACGCGCCAAGCTGGGTCTGCATGGAGACGTGCAGCACGCGACGGAGGAGCTCGTGAGCCACGCCGTCGCACTCGGATCCACTGACAACGTTAGCGCCATCATCGTATGCTTCAACCAGGACGAGCAAGAGATTCTGCCCGTGACGCCCATCGAGGCGGCACAGGCGGCCGAAGCTCAGAAGAAGCGTGCGGCGGTGGCGGCTGCTGCTGCCGACTCAGTGTGAGCCATCTTCCACCTATAATCGAATCGAGGCCCAAGCGACATCCTACAACAGGCAGCAGCTTACACATGTATCATAGAAAAAGTCAACGCTGCTGCTGCAGGTGGCGCCACAAGCCCGTGTACTACTACGTAGTATTAGTTAGTTTATCTACAGTATTTACTAAAGCAAACACTTGTTTGGCACCGTTTGTTGGCGTTCAGTCCGGCGCAGAATCGAAATGAGCTGCAGCACAGCAGTTGTGGCGAGGAATCAAGATGCATTGGCTCAAACAGAGACAGACACCCAACGCAGATGGAACAGCCCAAGCTCTGCTGAACTGAGACCGCCTTGCGCCGAAGATCGTTTCGTCTGCGTCTGGAGATTGACTGGCCAGCGTGAGCCACGCACGCAGCGTTGTGCGATTTGAATTCGTAGCTTGTTCTCGAATTATCAGAATCGTGATGGCCATAAATCGTGATCAAATTGTTTGTTTGGGATTCACAACAAACTTCAACAGGGCACGTGCCCTGCGTTGCAGTCCCTCCCTTAGTAAACTGGATAGCTTTATTCTCTATCGGCACATCAGGACGACATCGCGGCAGCGACTTCGTGTCCGTTTGCATGGCCACCGCTCTCCGTCTTGACCTCCTTGGTCACCTGCATCGCAGACTCCTCTTCCTCCTCACGCCGGCGCTTGCGCTCCTGAGCTTTACGTTTGCGCTCATCAACAGAGTGACCCGTGTCGCGCTTCGCCAACGGTAAAGTCTTCCGCTTTTTGGACAACGGGAGCAGAGGGCTCATGTCTTTCCACTGCACCATGCCGCCTTCGTCAGTCAGAAGGTTGCGTTCCCGCATCAGCTGCTCCAGCTTTGGCGCGTAGTGATCCAAATCCTTCACCACCTGAGCTGCGTCTATATGGAATGCCTCCAGCGCATTGAGATGGCTACGCAGCAACGCCGCTTGCACGCAACGCTGCTCCCACGTCTCTGTGAGCTGAGCATGCACCTGAAGCAAGGCGAGCGGAGTGTACTCGAAGCGTGGACCCGGTGCTTCTGCGTCGCTCGGATCGGCAAAGTAACAGTCATGCAACACAAGCGGCAAGTCGGAGGCCATGTCGTACTGCGGTTTGCGCGGTGTCTGCGCAATGTCCAGCAGCTGCGGAATGGTGCTTGGTTCCTCTCTTCCCGAGCCAATCAGGAACAGCACCTCAACCATGCAGCGCACCTGGTGCCACAGGAATGCACGGCCGAATACCTCACAGCGGTACATTTGCTGGCTTGGATCATCGGCGTGCTGTCCTGGGCATTCCACGATCTCAAACGAGTGTACATTACGCTCAAACACGTGGCAATTGGGGTCGATACGGCAGAAGTTGCGGAAGTCGTGCTTTCCGACGAGGTACTGTGCAGCCGTGCGCATCTTCTCAATGTCCAGGTCGCGCCGCACGAAAAAGTAGCGGTACATACGTGCCTTGCAGTCGAATCGAGCACTGAATTCCGGACGGCAGGATGCTACCGAGTACACTCGAATATCGGCCGGTAGCGCACGGTTAATGTGTGAGGCGTAATCCACCTCCGTCAGTGTCTTGACTTCCCCCGTTGCCAACCGAACCTGGAACTTTTCGCCGGGATGCACATCATCGATCGAGGGCGCACTGAGCAGTTCAGCGGTTGCTGGCAAATTAGATCGCACGCGGAGCGCCACAACTTGTCCAAAAGCGCTGACACCGCGGTCCGTTCGTCCACAACGCGAATAGCCAGCATCATCAACATTTTCAATGAGCTTCGAGCGCACGAGCGCCTCCAATAGATAGCGTTCCACCGTCTCGGGCATGTGGTCCTGGCGCGCAAAGCCGGCGTACTTCTCTCCAAGGTATAAGAACTTGACCGCCACGGCACGCGGCGTGTAGTTGCTCATGTTAAACTCGCGCTTCTTCTTTTTCTTGGGCTGCAGCTGGGCCCCCGTCTGGCTGGCACCAGCATTATCAGCTTTCTTTTGCTGTTTCAGCAGCTGCTTCTCTTTCTTCGTCTTCTTCCTGCCGTCGGTCGGCGTAGTCTGCGCCCATTTCTCCACCGGCAGCCGCATCACCTTGGCAACAGCATTGTTCACAACCTCTAGCGATAGAGCAACGCAACGCAACGCAAAGGAACAAGCAGGTTAGTGAGGAATGTGTCATACCATGTTCCGAAATGGGTGGCTACGAAGCGTCCGGCAATACGTACTTGGTCCGACGGAGTTGCGGAGCTCGTGCAAAATAGCCAAAAGTTGCTTTGGTGTGGCGTTGGCGGCGTTGAGTGTGTCCAAATCTCTCGGCGGTGAAGACGACGCAGCAGGCGCCGGCACACTCGACTCCGTCGCGCTCATCCGTTCCGTTGGCCTGAAAAACGGATTTTGCCGCAGCCAATCAAACTTGAACTTTACCCGAAATGTAGCCATCTGTGTCAGTCAAGTGAGGACATGCTCGCGTCCAGATACGAGTTTGGATGCATGACGATGTTGGCACTTGGGGTTCGATCTAGCAATGCAGAAGCATTCTGATGGCTTGAATGTGCGGCGTTGTATGCGAACTGAGCAGTTGAAGGGTGTGTTGCATCGAAAAATGCTCTGCATGCGCTCTGGCAGTGACCTGCGGACGATTGTTGCGTGATCTCCATTGCTGTTTCCAGCGATAGACCATGACGGCGCAATTCGTCCTGCAATGCTAGACGACCCCAATGCTTGAACGGGCAGCCGTGGTATTGTCCATGACTTGGTGCGCCACCGGAGATGATCTGCTCGCAATCCAGAGGAGCATAGTCTTTTCGGGAGCCTTCGAGTCCATAACTGTGGCGGATGTGGTAGGTGTATTCCTTGTCAAACTTGGCGGCTGGGATCTTCTCGATAAACTCCGATCGGAAAAACTGGATGCACTCATGCACCGAGAAACCCGCACCTTTGAGGAACATTCGGTACTGCACACGTCCGTCGTATTTGAGGTGGTGATTCTCGCGTAACTTGCGGTGCAGCTGGTTCATACACAACGGGAAGTGCTTCCCAGCAACTCGGTCGATCTCCGCCACCTCCAACTTCGATTTGCCAGTTTTTTTCGTCATTAAACTTGCTGATCCGGCCAAAACACGAGCCTCCTCAACGAACTCGTCGAGTATCGGCGTCAATCGTTCCAACTCCAGTGTCTGCGCGGGTATTGCACACTGCAAGTCTCTCATTTGATCCTTCAGGCACCGCCTAAAGCGATGAATAGCTACAAAGTTCATCTTGCGAAGAGGCACCAAGCAGAACCCATCGCGGATAACCACCTCGCGATACTTCACCAAAGCAGGTGCATCCATGAAAGGGACGCGGTAGATGCCCTGTTGCGTTATGTCAAGGTCTGGATTGTCTGCATTCAGCAGCTCATACTTGATCTCTTCACTTGCTAGCAATGCAACAGCCGCATACGGTGGCAATTTTCCAAGACGAGCAGCGAAGAGCTTCGCTTCAGCAGTGACCAGCCAATCCCACCCGCTCGAAACTCTGTGTCCTTGCACACGTAAATGAAAATTGCATCAACAATTCAAATAGACAATACAGCAATAAGGATTGCATGAATAGCACCTGCAAAACGCGAGGCGTAAAGCGTAATGGGATAGTAGGTCAGCGTCGGAGTCTGGCGGGAGCTCTTGGAATTCCGTGACCTCGTTTACGAGATTCTTTGGCGGCTTGGGTGTCGAATGCGAGCTCCAACGTGCACCAATCTGGCTCAGCAGCTTCACGCGCTTGTGTCCTAGCTCTTTGAAGTCGTCCAAAGCTACGCGTTGCTGTGGAGCAGCACGGTAGTAGCTTAGCGAGCTTGCCCATGTTGCCGACATTTGGCCAAACAACAAAATTTGATCCACGGTATTTCTAACGAGAACGTTAGAAATTAATTTCGTTTCAGAAAAACACTTTTCAGACACGTGTCAGAAAAAAGTACAAGAAAAAAGCTACGACCTAAAAAAAAGCGCTTTCGAAATGGGCACGTAAGATTTTTATAGAAAACTTGGATGGTACAAATTTCCTAATATCTTACTGAATAGGAATTTGTACCATCCAAATTTTCTCTAAAAATCTTGATCGGATGGGTGCTAGAACGATAGCGCTAGCACTTTATCGCTCGGCTAAATGTATTACCCGCGGTCCAACAGGTGACGTTGGATAATGGTGCTGTGATCTCGATTGGCCTATGCCGTTCGTGCAATGACCAGGCCTCCTTAATTTTGACCTTCAAGTAAAATAGCTGTTTTGGACAAGTTTGAAAGACTAGTTTTGACTTAGTTATGAATGTAAGCGTATCTGATTCGATGAAGCTCAAACATGTTGCGATAGCTCAGTCAGAGCATGGTATTGCTTGCAATGGAGGATGCCTTCAAGTGAAAATCAGTTAGTGCTGTCCGATATGTACTCGCTTTTCGCCATTCCAATCATCGAAAAATCCGACTTTTGTGCAGGTTCTGCTATTTTAATTTTAAAAAAACCTGCACAAAAGTCAGCCAGAGATTAAAATCGCTCGTGAATATCAGCCCAGCACTCTTGAAAGCTGGCTTCGTTCTGCTCGAACCCTGTCAGCATCTTGGGTACCGATAGCTGCCCTATTTATCCTGCCCCGGATAAACATCCCTTACGAAGAGATTTCTCCTTGGGATGAGCCCGCTGGAGCTGGCAAATTCGTCACAAATGGGACTGAACGTGTTCTGGAAGCTTGTTGTACTAAGTAGGCGCGTCTCAGCATAACGGTGAACTAAGCCATGTCCATTTTGACGAGCTGATATGGCAGTACCTTTGGCTTAGAAAGGTTGAACTCTTTCATCTCGCCCAGCCACAACTCTTGAAATACCGTCTGCCGCTTCAACAAATACTCTAAACAGTTTTTTTATTCGATCTAACCCCTCTCTATTTGACTAGCCCATTTTAGGGCATAGTTCCGCACACCCAGAAGCTGGTTCCAGCCATACAATACTCGCACCCTCAATTGTAAGCTCATATGCCCCACACATTCCTGATGGTTCGGTCTTACCAGATTCTTCGATTTCGTGTTGTTCTAGTGGCCCCGCCATACCCGACAGAGCACAATACGAATTGACTAAGTCATGCAAAAGATCGTGCTGCTGTGAAAGGCAGACTAGCGGTGGTTTCGAAGCAATTTTGACCTTTTCAAAATCTTAGTTTTCTTATTTTCGACAATTTTCTTGAGATTGTCCAATTTAAGGAGGCCTGCCAATTGACGTGCACGAGTTTCTACCTGTAGTACCCGCATAATTGACGCGTTGGTGTAAGCAGTGGTCTCATCCCGCGAAATACTCTTGAAAACCCAGCGCCACATCGCTCATTTCCTACTAGTAGCTCGCTCCGTTGCGCCATCACAATGGTCGCCAGTACTGATGCTGTTCTCATTGCAGCCTCGCTGGCCACAGTTCAAGCGGGCATCATAACGATGGCAAAGTTGTTCCATTCCCGGCATTTGACGCTACCTTCGTGATAAATTTCGCTGCTGGTATATACCAACCCCACATCTACATCCACAACGGCTGCCACCCGTACCCCACCGTCGACGCCGATGGCAATACGAGTGGGGGTCTCAATCCCACTGGATCGCCTGACAGAGGCTGTATAGATTCTCGTCTTGGATTACCAGGGCCTGAAATTCTCAGGGAGTTGACGAGCCTTCCAAGAGATGATTGACGAAGTGTACTCGACCTTGACTCTGGTGCCGCCCACCATGTCAGCGTCGGGAGGCACATATGTCGAGTACCCACTGTGTGCTGACGGTGCCATGGCTAAGATCTTCCCAGGAAAGTTGGTGGGGTTGTCAATCCACACAATGACGTGTTTCCAGTCGTGGCGGTGTCCAAAGTGCGACACCGGCGAGTCCTTGGGGAAGTACCACGAGTACATGATGGCCCACACCCCATTATACCAGGCAGAGCGTCCGTAGACCTGTGACATGACCGATGCGACCCGGTTGGCGCCGAATACGACGAGCTTTGGAGACGCCAACGTGTCGATGAGCGACGGCCACTTCTTGCCGAAGCTCAAAAATGCCAACAGCTCGTAAAGCGTGACGCAAGCGTGCATGTAGGAGGTTCACACATCGGAGGAAGATGTGGTGATTAATCTCCAACAATATGAGTTTCTTTTGCATCGTGTAGTTTTCCTGTTTCACGAGCCTCAAACATATTGACGGAGTTTCAAGGCGGGTAGTATTCATGGTATGTTTGCTGCTTGTAGCAGCGTGCGTGGATCAATAAAGTAGCTAGCTCACCTCGAAGATGTCAGCCCAAAATGCTTTATCGAGGGAGATCTACGGTGTTGAAGGTGCTCAGTACAAATAATGTCAAAGGCAAACGCAATGTGTGTTGAAGGTTGAAGTGCAGCGCGTCCGTTGAATGCTTACCCTCAATTTGCAATCGTGGGGTAGAGAAGGAACGAAAAGTCTGAACCACTAGACTCTTTCGACATCGCATCGGAGGTTATCATTCCTCAATTCGCTCTCGTCGTCCGCGATGCTCGAAATCCCCGTGATCGACCTCAAGCACTACAAGGCCACCGGCGACAAGGCCGAGTGCAAGAAAGCTACCGAATCGCTGCACAAATTTGGCGTACTCTGCGTTCGTGATGAGGTATGATGAAAGCAAAAAAATGTCATCTAACTAGTTAAGAAAGAAAAACTTTGGAGACTGATGTTGCGTTGCATTTGTATAGCGAGCAGCAGACAGCGACAATGACACGTTCTTGGACATGATGGAGCGGTACTTTGAGTCGACGGACTTTGTGGAGGACGCGCGACCAGAGTATCACTACCAGGTGGGCGTGACGCCCGAGTGTAAGGAACGCGCACGCAACCACTGCGCTCGTGCAGCGACACTGGACAAGCGCTTCGCCCCGGTGTCTCTATGTCCTCCCGAAGCGGACAAGAAGAGCCGCTTCTTTTGGCGTGTTGGTGAACGACCCGTGGTGAGTCGAAAATACAGCTCCACATTGTTGCAAACGACCGGGTAAAGAGAACTAACGAGTGGGAGGGGGAATATTCGATGGGTTTCGTCTAGGATACCAAGTTTGAGGAGTTGAATGCGGAACCGGTGATCCCCAAGATGTTTCCGGAATGGGAAAGCGTCATGAACATGTGGGGCGGCAAGATGCTGGACGCCATCACGGACCTCGTGGAGATCGTTGCTCTCGGACTTGATCTGGAGAAAGACGCGCTGGTAGAACGCATCAAGTACGGTCCGCATTTGCTGGCACCTACGGGCAGCAATTTCAATGTGTTCAACCAATTGAACGACATCCTGGCAGCCTACCATTACGGTAAGTTTGGAAGATATGAGCCGATCCGTGGGAAATGGCAAGAGTATTCACGATTTCAAGTGACATGATGCTACAGATCTAAACCTGCTGACAATCCATGGCAAGTCGCGTTTCCCTGGACTCTACATTTGGCTTAGAGATGGTACTCGCACGGCTGTGAAGATTCCTGACGGCTGTCTGCTCGTTCAGGCGGGCAAGCAAATGGAGTACCTGACGGGTGGATACGTGCAAGCGGGCTTCCATGAAGTTGTGGTGGCGGACTCGACCCTCAAGACGATTGCTCAGCGCAAGAGTGCTGGCAAGAGCCTATGGCGCGTGTCTTCCACTCTCTTCTCGCACACAGCATCCGACAAGACGCTGGAGCCATTGGGGCACTTCGCAACTCCCGAGGCTGTAGCAAAGTACCCGCCTATTCTTGCGGGCAACCAAGTGCTGGAGGAGCTCTCTCAAATTGAACTTGGTACGGGCTTCAGCCTCCATCGCGAGTAAATTGTCCGTTTGAGTAGTGTCTCCAGTGAGAACCTCACTGCGCTCATGGGCAGGCAAATTCAACAGAAGGTTATCCCTCAAGGTTTTCACAGCGAGATAACTTTACATGTAATACGAAAAAAATGTGTTTATCATATAGTCTTTCAATTGATTCCTTCATGACGCGAAGAAGATAGCGCTATCCTGTGTAAATGATCTGTGCAATGGATACGAAAAATTTAGGCATCGCGAGATAGCTCTGGTAATTGAAATAAATTATCAGAGCAACTCTTACCGATCCAGGAGGCACGACACCATTTTCGCTGTCGTGAAGGAGGCAAAGACTGGCAACTTCGAGGCGCTTGCCTTGGACCGTGCTCAAGAGCTGCTGGCCTCGATATGTACTGGATGTAGCACCATGAGACTTACGCTCGTCAGCTACGCCGTTTGTCGAGAACACCTTTTTGCCGTGCATATCAAGGGCGTGCGCATGCTTCATGTCCACCTTCAGGTTTTTCATTCGTTGCACTTCCCTGTAAAATCAACCAACGAGTAGCGAGTGCCATTAGTACCTCCATGGCAGCTAAAACCACGACAAAAGCCTTACGTTTTCCGGTGACTGTCGTTCGCTCTCATCACCACATAACGCTTCTCCATTAGCTTTTCTTTTGCCTCTGCAAGCTCCTGTTGCTGCTTCTGGAGTAACAGAGCGCGTTTGTTCTCCTTGAATTTCTCAAACTTAGCGGTGTTGAGTGCACGCTGATCCCGCTCCATACTAGCTGCGCGAACAAAAACGTTTTTCGCGTCTTCGAACAGCTTTAGCCGAGCCAGATTCTTCTCAGTATTCTTCAGCTCGAGTAGTAACGTGGAAAATTTGACGTGGGGTTCTTGCAGCTTCTCCAGATAAATTTCAAGCTGTGCCTGCTCAACTTCGTGGGTCTTTTTCAGCTCCTCCTGCTTGTGTAAGATCTCGCGTTCGCATGAATCTGTTTGAGTGACACACAAGATATCGGTGCGCTGCTTTGCCAGCACGATTCCACGGCTAAATTGTTGTCCCTCCCGCTCCTGGCGCCGCGCTTCGTACGTTCCCTGCATCTCTACAAATTCCCGTTTGATGATCCTTAGACGGTCACGCAGCAGGATGGCCTTGTCATACTTCTTGGTATGCATGGCCAAATCACGAAGCAGCTCGTCGAGCTCGGCACGAATCTTATTAAAGTTTGTGCATTGGTCGTGCTTGTCGACGATGTCGCCCTCTGAGAAGCCGAAGACGGCAAAAACATCTACCAGCGACTTGATGTCCATCGGGTTCTTTTTCGATCCCGCAGGAGCCTTTGCGTCTAGCACAGTCAGTTGCTCTGCCTTCATGATGGCGAATTGCAGGTCATCGCGCAACTGTCCAAGGCAACAACAACAACAACAAAAACACACACACGAAGACATTAGCTTTGACACTTGCAGACCAGTTGAATATCTCACCTGCTGCTTTTGATCTTCGTCCATGGGAGCTAGCAACCTTAGGTGGAGAAAGGGAAAACGCGTTCGTGGAAGAGTTTGGCGTCGAGGAAAATACTCAAGTTTTGATCTCCCTAAAAATACGTGTAGTCCCCAATGGATGTTGAGCTAAAATGGCTCTTGCCATCGTTGCTGCAGCTACACATACACACTTTAGCTACGTTCGATCGCTGGTGTGAGATTTACATATGGGGTGGGGTGCGATCACGGACGTGCACGGCTAATGGACCTTTCACTGGCAGCACAAAGGAGAAGTCGTAGGTGATCTTGAATGGGTCTTCCAGTGTCTCAATGTCGAAGCGGCTGAAGAGCACGGCCATGACAGTCTTCATCTCCAGCATAGCAAGACGCATGCCGATGCACTTGCGTGGCCCGTGCTGAAAGTGATGAATTGCGGCGGCGTGATAGTCTTGGGCTCTCCGGTCGCTTCGTCGAACCAGCGCTCGGGTCTGTATTCCGCAGCATCTTCTCCCCACACGTTCTTGCGTCTGGCTGCAACGTACTTCGACACGACCACCACGGTCCCCTTCTTGATGAACGCGCCATCCGTGAGTGTCGTGTGACGAGTCGTGCACCGATACGTGGAAACGGACTGCAAACGCACACTCTCTTTCACAGCTGCGTCCAAGTACACGAGCTTGTGGGTGCCCTCGAGGGTTGGCGCATCGATTTCTCCAGTTAAAAGCCCCGGTAACACTGATCGGATCTCTTCGCGAATCTTTTGCAGAACGTGAGGGTACCGATTCATCATCACAATGAGCCACGACAGACTGAAAGACGTCTTGTCCTTCCCGGCGATGAAGAAGTTGACAGCCGTGTCCTGGAGTTCGCGTGGATTGACGTTCGCGTTGTCTTATGTCTCTCACCATGTCGTTGACGATTTTCATGTTGTCTCGAAGACGCTTTTCAGCGCCGACGTTGAGGAACCGCGCGAGCTTCCACATCCACATAGGGGTCTGGAAACGGTTCTGCACGGCGTGCAACGCAATGTCCAGAGGGTGCATCTCGTCTACAAGAACATCTCCACCGAGTTGGTTGAGCTCCACGCCGAAACCGATGCGAGTGAAGGCGTCGCTTGTGAACTTGCCCAGTAGCGACTTCATACTGACAGTCTGACCACAATCGGCACACTGTGCAAAGACGCCTCGAAGTTGCAGTGTCTTCTCACGAATCATCGGCTCCATGACATCACGAATGCTTTTCGTCGAGAAGAGGTGACTGGCAGCTCGACGTTGCTGCTTCCACTTGTCCCCGTTGACGTTGAGCAGTCCATGACCCAGTACATCGAACGAGATGTCTCCGAGGGTGCCTCCCTTTTCGAACACATCAAACTGATCCACGAACACATCGTTGAGGTCGTTAGGCATGGAGAGCACGACCCAGGCGGTTGGAACAGCAGTTGAAGGATCCACGGCTGGCCTCCACTTGCGTCGGTCTGGTCGTTAATCCAGTCGCTCATCCGATAGCGATTGAAAAGCAGCACGTCCAAAGTGTTGCCCAGATCGGTAGCGTTGAGGCAGGACGGAAGAGGTTCTCCATGCCTGGATCCGGCAACGGAACAGGCAAGTTCAGGAGCTTCCACGACGCGTAGACAGCGGTCAAGGCACCGAGTGCCAGCAGGACAGATTGTTGAGCTCCGTCGTGACTTGCGCTTGACCACATTGTGGTGTCGGAAGTATTTGTCTACGTTGAGAATTGATGGAGTCCCTTGCGCTGCAGAGGGCAAATTGGAAAGTGACGAAGAGAACTCGAGAGCTGTAGGTGAACGAGGACAGTAGATTCAAATTCTGTTGATCTCATGGTAATGAAGGCGCAAAGCTGCGCTACACTCAGTTAAGGATCAATTGCAATGATGACACTAGCACGAAGAGCGCGCTTCGCGCCGTTGATTGCACCAGGAAGTGCAGTAAACGGCAACTACAAGTCTCACATTGCACGTGTCATATCGTTCGTGTCCAAAGTAGACGACCAAGTGGCATCAGAGTGGGAGGAGCCTCTCGAAGAGTCTTCTTTCAATCAAGCGACGTCTCTACACTCGCGACCCAAGTCATGGGGAATGTGTGGAGCTACTACGCAGGGGACAGCGATGTGTTCGACAAGGCTGCGTGCTTGTCACCGGGAGGGGCATCGCACGCTTGCTCTACATTCTACACGTCGTTCAGACGGAGTGCCGCGAAGGTTGTGCTGCAGCAAGAGGCGTCTGGGCTAACTTCGGAGCGGGAACAAGTGCTGCTGACATTGGAGAACTGGGTCAGCGAGGCTTCGATCGTCTATGACCAGGACGAAGAATTCTCTGTGACGGTAGCGATGCAGCAAGAGCTGGTGTTTGACCCGACAAAAGCTGGAGATATCACCCGCCAACGCGCTCAGACTGACGACGAGGGCGTGCCAGCCACACTGGAGGAGAATATACTCAAGGGTCTGTGTTCCAACCCACTGAGCACGCCGGACAGTATCTACAAAATAATGGTGCAGCTCGGCAAACGTCTCAGAGGCGACGAGTTTCTGCGTGTAGTGGGCAAGTACCCGCGAGCTGCGCGGTTGTTCGCAAGTCAGCAACTCATCGCCCGCTCCGACGTGCACAACAGCTTCCAGATGCACGTATTGCAGGGAGATTACAGTCAAGCTGCAGCGGTGGTGGGGAAGGCAGCATACGGAGATAGTGTGCTTGAGACGAAGCGCAATCGACTGAAGGAGGCATCCAGACTGCTCCAAGCCTCGCTGGCCACCTCCTCGCCATCGATCACATCGGCACTGTCCCTGAGTGCAACACAACTGCACGAATTCTCTGTGTCTCGATCAGCAGATTCGTTTAACCTCGTTATGACGGGCGAGATGCTCGCGCTGCTGGAGACGCAGAGATCGATGGAGCGCACTTTGGGGCTCCCCGCTGGCCTCCTCGTGGGTAGCTCGTTGGTGGAGACCACCCAGAAGCTGGTGACGTTGCACCCGGTGCATCGTCAAGCTCTAGTACTGGCTGTGGACTGTGCTGAGCAGTACACCATTCCCCCTCGACAGTTCTGGTGGACGTTGCTGCGTGTGCTCGCCCGAACGGATCAGTGGGAGATGCTCCTGGCATTGGCAGGTACCATCCGACCCCCTATCGGATACGTTCCCATCGTCGAGGTGATGCTGGATGACGACAAACAGGAACAGGCTCGGAGCCTGTTGGACGTCATTCAAGACGCCGACGAACGCGAGCAAGTCTTGGCGCTGCTGGCGGAGGACCAGGACGACCAGGACCGACTTCAACTTGACATGTTGTAAACATATGATTGGCCCGTCTTTCTCACCAGTCGCTTCAACGTCCGGTTTTATCTTGCGTTTTGTATGCTGACTTCCAACATCCTATCCATCGTTTGGATTTCGAGATTCCCATCACCTGCCAGCAGTTTTTGTTTTGTTTGGGACGAACAAAGCAGGCAGAAGAACCTGGGAAATACGGGTCGTTCAAGAAAAATCACGGTAAATACCGGGTTCTATTTGAAAAATCCGGGAGCTATTCCAGCTCATTAAACCCAGTATCGAAAAGCTCCAAATGATCCGCTGCATCATTCGTCATTCCACTTGGTCCTGAGCACAAGCTTCCGATGCTGCGTCTCCCCGGTCTCCTGACGCGCCGCTGCGTCGCCCCAGCCAAGCGCAGCACCGTGCTGCTGCCCAAGGCCCTCTTCTCGTCGGCGCCGTCGCTCGAAGCTCTGGCGGCGCAGTCCATGGTCACGGCCTTCCGTCAATCTGGCCACCTGCAGGCCGATCTGGACCCGCTGCAGCTCCAACCGCGCACAGCCGTCGCCAGCCTCGCAGCCGACAACTTCCAGCCGTTGCTGGCTCATCCTTTGGCTGCTACAGACCTGGCTGGGGTGGTGTCAGTTCCGGCGGCCAATGGGCAGCAGCTCTACGACGAACTGCACCGGGTCTACTGCGGAAAAACCGGCTTCGAGTTCGAGTACTTGACGTCGACGGAGGAGAAGAAGTGGCTGGCCAATGCTGCTGAGACGTTGACTGCTAAGGAAGTGTCGCCTTCCGACCTACGCAATGCGTACTCGAGTATGTTGCGCGCCGATGTGTTCGAGAACTTTATGGCCAAGAAGTTCGCGTCCTTCAAGAGATACTCGGGTGAAGGGGCGGAGTCCATGCTTCCAGCGGTGGAGACGGTGCTGCAAGCGTGCACTGCTTCGGGTGTCTCGGATGTGGTGATTGGCATGCCGCACCGTGGACGACTGGCACTGCTCGTTGGGTCGCTGGAATACCCTGCGCATAAGATCTTCCACAAGGTGCGCGGGTACTCTGATTTCCCCGACGATTTCCGTGGCATTGATGACGTTTCGTCACACATTGCCACGACACTTGACAAGAAGTATGCAGACAAGGAGGTGCATGTGTCGCTCGTGCACAATCCTTCGCACCTGGAGATCATCAATGCTATGGCGGCGGGGAAAGTACGTGCCAAGAATGATGGCGATGCCAACACCAACGCTATGGCGCTATTGCTGCACGGTGATGCGGCGTTTGCTGGTCAAGGGTGTGTTCCGGAGGCGTTGGCACTTTCGCAGCTTCCGGACTTCCAGACTGGTGGATCGGTGCACATCGTGGTGAACAACCAGGTGGGCTACACGACCACGTACCCGGACGGCCGCGCAACGCGTTATGCCTCTGATGTCGCGAAGAGTATCGAAGCGCCGGTGCTGCACGTTAATGGTGAGAGCATTACCGACGTGATTCGTGCGTGTCGACTTGCCGTGGCGTACCGAAACCAGTTCCACAAGGATATCGTCATCGATTTAATCACGTTCCGCCGTCATGGACACAACGAGGTGGATGAGCCGCGCTTCACGCAACCCAAGATGTATGAACGCGTGGACCAGGCTGAGCGGTTCCCGATCAAGTTCGCTCACGAGCTGGAAGCCGTTGGTCTCGTCTCACGCACCAGTTTCGAAAAGACTGTCGAGCGCCTGAACGACCACCTTGAGAGCGAACTTAAGCTCGTCACGGGCGAACCTGGCTACAAGCCTACGGAGATCGACGCGTTCAAGGGCAAGTGGTCAACCATAGTACAGCCTAGGCCGGAAGATCTGTACGTGAACAGTGCGACTGGTGTTGGCATCGACAACCTCATCCAGGTCGGTCTTGCATCCGTAGAGCTACCCGAGCATATTCACCCTCACGGTCGTCTCCAGCGTACGCATATCAAGTCGCGGCAAAAAATGCTGCAGGTGAAGGACGGGGAAAGTCCTGCTGATGTGCGTGTCGACTGGGCCACAGCTGAGGCTATGGCCTTCGGCACGCTGATGCAAGACGGTCAGTCGGTGCGTCTTTCTGGACAGGACTGCCGTCGTGGCACTTTCAGTCAGAGGCATGCCTCGTTCACGGACCAGGAAACAGAGGAGCGCTACTTCCCACTACAGCACCACTTGCCAAAGAAGTCGGATACGGTTGGTAAGCTGAGTGTTGTCAACAGCAATCTGTCAGAGCTTGCCGTCATGGGTTACGAGTATGGCTACTCAGTGGAGTGCCCAGACAACCTGGTGATCTGGGAAGCGCAGTTCGGTGACTTCTTCAACGGTGCCCAGATCGTGATCGACCAGTTCTTGTCGAGCGCCGAGTCTAAGTGGATGCGTCAGTCTGGTCTGATGCTGTTACTGCCTCACGGCAACGATGGAGCTGGGCCTGATCACTCTAGCGGTCGCGTTGAGCGCTTCTTGCAACTCGTCGACACGCCTGCACTGACCCCGCGCTCGTCAGTGAAAGAATCGGATACGGACCCTGTGTGGAAGCAGTTCCAACACGACACCAACATGATTGTGGTGAACGTGACCACACCGGCCAACTTCTTCCACCTGCTTCGTCGTCAGCAACAGCGCACATTCCGCAAGCCCACAGTCATTATGGGACCCAAAATGCTGCTACGTCTTGCCGACGCGACGTCACCCCTGTCCGAGATGGGACCGGACACCAACTTCCAGCCGGTGCTTTCTGACCCGACGATCACGGACGCCTCGCAGGTCAAGAAGGTCTACTTCTGCTCGGGCAAATTCTACTACGAACTCGCGAAGGAGCGTCTTGCACGGAGCAAGAACCCCGAGAGTATTGCGCTGGTCCGTCTGGAAGAGCTGGCGCCGTTCCCGTTCGAGCAGGTTGCTGACGAGCTGGCCAAGTTCGAGAATGCCAAGAAGTTTGTCTGGGTGCAGGAAGAACCGCTAAACCAGGGTGCCTGGACGTACGTCCAGCGTCACATTGAGAAACTGCTGAACAAGAAGCAGCACCTCGAATACATCGGCCGTGAAACCCTCGCTGCTCCCGCTGTCGGTTTGTCCAAGCGCTCACATGAGCAGCTGGAGGTGGTGCTGAGCGAAGCATTTGGCCCACACAAGTAGACGAGAGGATAACGCTAGGGGAATGCAGAGCGCTAGTAGACCCACTCACCAAAAAGATCACACAAACGATATGCATTTCAAATAAGCGCGATGCCATTTTCACAGGTTGAATCAACGCACGAATGAGTTCGGGTGATGAGCATAGAGATCGTGCGATGTGAGGATTCCAAACACCATGAACTTGAGCAATTACGATATATGTAGATTACCTAGCGGTACGCAAACGAAGAGGTTAATGCTGCTTCTCGATCCTTTCTCGCAATGTTGGCGAAAGTTGTGTTGGCGAAAGTTGCTACGCTTTACGGTTCACTGTAGACGATAGCGGAGGCGTAGCTCACGGAAGAGTCACCGTGGCGCATGCATGCACTGCTCTGCGCGTACTTGACGAACTTGAGCGTGCACTTCAGCTTCTTTGAGGCCAAGATACTGTGCAGCAACAGCGAGATCGGGTGGCGGCCACAAATCGTGTTGTTTGTTTCATCCAGGTACCTGGTAAATCCTTCCGCGTCCAAGCGCTCAATGAACTGTATTTACACAACACGAACGAACATCAGTCTCTACAAATCACCGACCTGTAGCAGAATGCAGAATCTTGACCACGTACACCCATGCCTTGGTGATCTAAATATTTGATGTATTCATGGATCTCTCCATAGGTTGAGTCATGGGGCTGGTACCGGAATCTGAACAAGCACAGCAGCGTATAAGGGACCATTATTCTGCTAGCCAACGTCAATATTGCATCAACTCGCTTACCGTGGCCCCCAGTGGCAAAAGTCGGAGCTGATCACGAACAGGTTTTCGTCATTCTCCAGATAGGGCGCCAAGATCCTGAAAAGCAGAGCAGTGCACTTGTCAGAAAACTCGAAATAACGCAGGACGGACGGTTTAATTTATCAAGGCCATACTTTCCGTATTCCTCGTCCATTTTGCTCTTGGTGTTGCCGACCAAAATCGGGACCGCGGAGAACTTGCGGCCATTCATCACCTGCAAAATGAAGCAGAGCCTCAGTAAAACAAAACAATAAGCACAGATATCCGCCCCAGAAGCATGATGCCTCACCTTGAAGATGAATGGAAGGTGCATTTCGATGCTGTGCTCGTCCTCATCAACATCCATCGACATGGTCGCGAATTTACCCTGCAGAAGCATCAAACCAGTCAGACACAAAGGAATATGTTCAACCTCCAGCACTACAGCATTTAACCTACCGAGTCCACGAGCTTCTCGTTGACCTCATGGTCGATGACAATGTTGCCCAATGGCGTTTCATACTCATGAGCAGTCGACACGGCGCACCCACTAAACCAACACATGTAAGCACATAATCAAAACCTCCACCACCCCAGTCACTCAAAAAGTTGCAGCATTTACCGCAGATAGAAATGGTGCGACGGCCCGAGGATGAAGACACGCTTGATGCGGTCCAAGTCCAGTAGGTGGTGGTACGCGTACGCCGCCGTGGGGCCCGAGTATCTGCACACGCACAAGACCAACGTCAGCTTTACACAGCAAGCAGAACTCCTTCGCTCCTGTCTACTACGCACCGGAAACCTGCGTGCGGGCCGATGATGGCGCGGATGCTCGGCTGCTTCTGCTGTGTGTCGTTGTCCTCCGCCGCGCCCAGCCATCCTGAAGAGAGACAATCGTCCCCGGCACAGGAGCCGTGAGCTCTGGTCCCTTCTACGCTAAGTAGCGTCAATAGACCCACACGCACCTGAGAGCTCGCCCTCGAGCTCGTGCTCGTCGTGCGAGTACCAGGAGCCTGCGTGGGTGGCCAGTCGCACGCGCACGGGGCTCGGCTCGGGCTTCTTGGACATCGAACTGGGTTGAGATCTTGTTCTCCAAGAGGTCCGAGCGCACCAAGGTTTCTTCCGAAATGATGCGCAATTGAAGGATATTTTTCGTCTGTCGCATGAACTATTTCAGTACCGTACTGACACAAAAAATGGGTTTTGCTGCTTTTGGTTGAAGTTGCCGCTGCAGCACGGCAGCACGCAACATGAATTCTGTGATGAAGATTGAAGGAGGCATGTCAACATGCAGCGGTCTGCATCACTGCGTCATTGCTTCGAGGTCGGGCTAGACAAGCCTTATCGCACTTCGTGGACGCAAAATGCATATGCTCGAAGTTTGTTGGTCGGGTCAACTGCGAGCACCAGCACGCTGGTGCTCGATACAGCTCGAAAAAAAATGTTGCTGCACATAATTTATGCGCTGGCAGATGCTGCTAGCTCTGCCACGTGAGAAACTGAGGCAGATGGAACCAGGATTTCATATCGGCTGGAGCCCAAAGTAAAGTAAACGACAGAGCAAACAATAACGTAGGTATTCGTGCATTTCTTGGTGGAGCAGCCGTGCATGTAAAACGAGTTCTGTTGCCCAGCTTAGATCGCCTGATAGCTCTTTCCGCTCGGCGGGGACATTTATGTTGGCAAGGTGACCAAACCGAAACAACGATTGGCTTCTCCAGTGGTGGATCCGAGTGCATTCGACTGGATCGAGTGCGCCAGTCCCCGTTCGTGGCTTGTGCACAACAATCCAGCGTTGCCCCACGCTCTTCATCTTGAACTGCCACTTGAACGTCGTTGGGCTTGCCATCCCTTAACCACCTTTATCCATCTGGAATCGATACACAACACTAGGTGTCGGATTTCGATGACGTTCCGACTGGCCAGAATCATACGACTGCAATTATTTGTCTTATCAGCGCTGGGACGGCTGGAGGTGTAATGGTGCGTGCGAGTGGGGCTACTGCAGGTCGATGGATGGTGAGTGTCGATGCCTTACAGCCACCCTGCAAACCTCACTTCCGCATTTGTCTTAACAGCCAAACTCACTAAGCTTAGTACACCAACACACGAACGCAGCCGTACTTCAAGCCGAATTCAGGATGAGAAACCACCACCGCTACAAGCACGCCGACGACGAAGATGACCAGGTTTTGGCGCTTAACAACTACGCCGAAGGTTTCCTGGTGAAACAGGGTGCACGCGTCAAGAACTGGAAGCGCCGCTACTTTGTGTTCCGCGACGGCTACTTGTCCTACCGCAAGGACCAGCGCGAAAACTCCAGGGTACTGGGCACGGACGTTGTGGTCGACATGTTCTACTGGTCTGGCGCGGAGTTCGGATTGGCCCTCAAGCTCAGTAGCGGTCGATCCATGCACGTGTCGCCCGCTTCCGAGCAGCAGGCCTGCATTTGGTACGAGGTAGTGCAGGGCTACATCATGCGCCAGCAGATGACCCGCCAGCTCCAGCACGTTAACCGGCAACGCCAGAAGCACCTCGAGCCTATTTGGGAGACAGAGAAGGCTGCTGAACAAAGTGCTGAGATGGTCCAATACTGCCTCTTGCGCTAAATGAGGCCACGCCGCCAATCGAGTCAACGTCTTCGACAATGCTAGCCAAGCCGGCCTGCTACCAAACACGAAACTCCTTCAGCACAAGTGGAATGCTGTTTACTTACAACAACCGCGCTCACAAGCGAGAACAATCGAGTTTGAAGCCATCGGAAGCTTCAAAACGCCGCTACATGATCCAGCCAACTCGAATTGATACAGAGATGCAGAACATGACTTCATATGGTCGACTCAAGAACTACACGTAGTTTATACGAACGCACGAGTCAACCTAATGTATCCCAGAAGAGGATCAAACAAAGCATACTTTGGTGCAGCAAAGTCGGCCTTGGTATATTGTCACAGTTGGTGGACTGCTGTTCGAGCGTTCTAGTGTTCCTGCTTCTCTGCACCTTGTTCTGCAGCGGCCTTCTCCTTCCGAATCGCCTTACAACTCGTCTTGTGGTTGGTCCAGTCCTCTACCTGATGCTCCTTGCAGCAGTAAAACGCTGCCTCACAGGCACATCGCAATAAATTCGTCGCCCCCTCCGCTCCTTCCGCCTGACGTGTGGACGAGCCGCAGTATCGGCAGCCAACTTCCGCCGCACTGACCTCGCCCACCATCACTTGCTCCAAGAACATCGTTTCGAATGTGCGCGCCACGTTGGTCAGCAGCGTGAGGATGACCTGCTGCCGCATCTGCAGCGTGAGCCACACGTCCGCTTCCATGAGCTTGCCCTGCTTGATCAGAGTTTTCTTCGCCTCGATGATCTCCGGAGACGCCGAGGGCAGCAGAGATTGCACGTTGTGCTCTGGGTCTGCCAAGTCAATGAAGGCTAACGATACGTGCTTGAACGTCTCGCCAGAGAACTTGGGCATGGCGCCGGTCGCACGCAGCGACACCAGATACAGTAGGTCGTGGCGACTGCATTGGTCCGCCTTGGTGGCGCGCGCGTTCATCAGTCGCAGCAGTACCTTGCCGTTCTCATCCAGCAGGGCCTTGAGCGTCAGCTCGGGCGTGAGCAGCTGCGTGGCCTGCGGACGCGTCTCCTTGGGGTCGTAGGACACGGGGATGTCTGGCGACGCATTGCGCAAGAGAGACACTTGGCCTGCGTAGGGAAGTGCCAGGAACCAGCGCATGAAGGCGGACGCATTGGCACGCCAGAAACTAGTCAGGTACTCGGCCGGCGACTCATTTGGCACCAGGGCCGCGGGCGCAGATGTGCTGGCAGCTCCAGCCATGATTGCCTTAAACTTGGTAAGTAAGGTTGTCAAATCAAAGTGTTCATGTTTGGACATGCCCGCCCGTAAAAACACGCAAAACGATAAACCCTGTCAGGTGTTTTTACGGCACGAGGGCTGTCTTTTCTTCATTGTGGCAACTCTGCCGAATTTAAAGGCACTGCAATTGCCACAAAAGACACTACATGTGGTAAAACGTGCCAGAATCAAGGTCGGTAAAAACACGTAAAAAGTAATTATCGGTATTAATAGTACATGGATCTGTCGCAGTAAAAAGAAAAACACAGTCGAATGTTTTTACAAAAATGTTTGAGCTTGTTCCTCCCGTACCGGTATTAATACATGTACCGGTACATGTATTGAATAACATACTGACAACAGATCGTACTCCGCCATCCCGATTCGGGATTCGGAAGAACGTTCTGTTGGAATGACAGAGACTATTGTCACAAACTGGAGAACGGATGTCATGAACCATCAAATCACGAAATTGGAGGTGTCGACATGAAATCTGTTACCCAGCCTAAACCCAAAAACCCTTACTGGAAGGACTTAACCCTACATGTATATGATCGAGTAGAAGGTGACCATGCTTGGTCTTGGGTTTAAGCCCGCGTGCTACGCACACGGACCTTAAACCACAGGCATTGTTTCGGCCTGCCGAGTGAGTCGGCTTTCACCCCCCCTGGCATTTAGGAAAAAAAAGGGACCAAAAAGGGCTGGTATACAAATGCAAGTAAGTCTAGTTTGTAATAATAGTCATTTTTCTGTTGGAATCCCATGCGTATTCAGTTCTTGACGACAAGAACGTCTGCTAATAGATGATGTGACGCGTATTTAATAAGAATGTGAGCAGGGATGCTCTTCAGTGTGTGGTATCCGTGTTTTATATATTTCCGGTCGCCTACGGACCCATACAAAAAACAAGATAAATCGGAGGCAGCATGTCTGATTGTAACATATAACCGGTCAC
>LGSN01000112.1:0-66678 GCA_001314375.1 Phytophthora podocarpi | reverse complement strand
CTGTCCCGGAAGGGCCGAACCGCTGGGGAGCAACTCAGCGCAGGCCAACAAGCGCCGACTAGCTCGGTGATTGTTGTGTTTGTTGTTAAGGATCCACATCTGACGCAATTGTGTGTTCTGCAATACCACAGTTGATTGGTGATCCGGACGCGACTATTCTTGGTGCCTCGACGTTCCAAGACCTCCACGAGGCTGTGTTCGCCAGGTTTTTTCAAGATGACGGCAGCCTTGCTGCTGCAGGAGCTCAAGGCAGTGCAGGGCCCCTTTCGCAACCTTCACTACGACGGGTGGCCTATGGGTAACGGGAAGGTTGACGTGTTGGGGACCTCTGGTTCGTTTATCGACATGTCCTGACATCGTCGTGAAATTGCGCTGCTCCTAACGGTTGGGAACTCGTCGCAAGTGTCTTCCAACGTGCATAAGATGATCTGCATCCGCGTGGACGACCTGTATGGCATTGATGTCAACGCTATGAGCCAATTCACTGTGTCCGATACAATGACGAGTGTTCGGAAAGTCTCCAAGCTCTTCGAAGACTTCATCGGCACCGATTATACGATGCACATCCTGAACTTGTGCTTGCCGTACGCAATGGGCATGATAGAGAACAAGGAGACGATCGAACTGTATGTTCCGAATACGAATTCCCGCAAGCGCAAGTAACGCTTTTGCACGGTTGGAGGCGCCTTTGAGGAAGGCCGGAACTTGATCAAGCAAGTGCGCGCGTGGAACTCCGCGCAACAGCGCTGCAAGCGCGTGGAGGAGGCGCAAGAATTCTAGTGCCTGCCAAAGATGGGAATCATGCTTGACTGTGACACCCGTGTCGCGTTCACTATCAAGCTGCTTCAGAGAAACATTCTGAACTACTCGGCGCTCCATGACTACTTCCAGGACCGAGAGAAGGGTGATGACGCGTCGGTATTCGAGTGCTTGACGCTCGCCGGCTGGCGTTTAATGGCCGAGATGGAGGCTATCGTAGGATCTGTTGCGGAACATGCCCGGATCAAAGTCCAGCGCAACGCCCTTGTGGCGTCGGAGCTCATTGTACTGTTGAAGTACGCGGCGGGCCGCCTACACAGCAACAACTTCTCGGTGGTGCCACACTTCACGGAGCTCGCTGGTAAGGTCAGCTCGATCAGAACACCCTCCGGAAGATCTACATGCACTACATGGCGGGCGTGCCATGGGGGTGACAACTAGATCTGCGGTACGAACCGCGCCGCCTTCCAGGTGGAGCAACTGAACATAACCTCAGCGATCACCTCGGAATTAAGTGTGTGTGTGAGAGAGGGGGGGGGATTGGCCACATCACGAAGAAGATTAAGGGGCTGCGAGACACGGAGACGCGTTTTCAAGAGGGAACCCGGACTTCCTGTCGAAGTGTTTGCAGCACACTCGCCTTGCGCAAATAGAGCTTCAGCCGTATTCATATAAGTGTGATAGAGGCGCAGATAGCGAAGCGCAAAGAAGACATCACCGTGATCGAGCTGCTGGATCAGCACATTCTTATACGCCCATACTCTCGCCGTCGCACCCAGGAACTGCTGAAAGCGGGTGTCCCGCTCTTCTTCCAGAAGCAAGCGAGCAAGGATCAGCACCAGAAGGTATATCGAGCGGTTCGTTGTCCTCGCAGCGCTCTGATAGTGGTTGTGAACATGCAAGTGATCGTGGTCAACGACATCGCTGTGAGCACAGGCTCGGCAAATGCGAGCATTCGAGCGTATGAACACAACTACGAGGACATCAACCATTTCTACTGCGCACAAGACGGTACGCTGCCTGCTGAGACTGCTGTGTTTGGTGTCTTAACATTATCATTATCCGGCGCAGTGGCAGACTAAATCAATGGGTTCGAAGTGAAATTGGCTGGCGATAACGGACAGTTGATCTGGCAATGGCTCGACGATGACCCCCCGAAGCAGAAGGAGAAGGGGTAGCAGTGGGGGAGCGAAAGGCTTTCACTTCGAGACATCGCACGAGCTATTCCCAGAGCTCGTCATGGAGGTGTTCAGTTCCCAACAATGCGGTCAGGAGTGACTCCCAACAATGCGTTCAGGTCGTTCATTCAGCGTCCAACTTGTCGAGCTCTTCGCATCCACAAAAGGGGAACCTCTTTTCGTCCCAAAGAACAACGTCCATACCGAAAAGGGAAGTTGCTAATCAGTACCAACTTTGGGTGGGCATTTGCTATAATAATCGGTACTAATGAAAACAGTTGCTGTTCTTTAAACGTTTACCAGAAATGTAGCAGATTGGGATGCTTACCTTCACCTTCAGGGGCGTTCTAAACGGAGATGAATTCTATCGTTTTAGTAGAATGGTTCACCTCGATTGCGTAATAGGTGGAACATAAAAAGTTCGCACTGGTTAACAGTTCACCAGGCCTTCGGGGAACGGGTAAAACTGGTAGAACGAGTATAGAGCGGGCTTATTCTGCAAATCACACGTACTGGCTTGTACTGGCCAATTGGGACCCGTCACCATGAATCTTTGATATGATCCATACTGGGCTGATTCCCGCAGCATTTTTCCGACAGATTTTCCGTCTAAAACCCGCGTACAGATTTCGTCCAGCCCAAGATGTACAATTATTTAAATCTGGTACAGATGATCGCAACCACCACTCCTGCCGGTGACGTAAGTGGCTTTCCCTCACATATCCCAATCGAATCACTCTTCGGTGTCCTTCATGAGTGCACAATTATCATCACATGCAAAAACGGAAGAGTAGTAGTGGAAGCACGTCCACCCATTGTACTGCAAGTTTTGCGTGTCTTCCTTCATCTAGTGACTCGGCAACAAGTATTTTCACCCCACCGATGAAGCGAAACACGCCGGTGAGGCCCGGATGGCGGTCTGCGAAAATGCTAGCGTAATACTGGAACTTGGCGTGCGTCTTGGGCCACGAAATCCTTCCTTTCGGCACCAGCGTTAGCGTTCAAGAAGAATCTTCATACCGAAGTTAAGGTAGCGGCTGCAAACACTCGGCGTAAGTCCAAATATCTCCTGGAGAGAGAGTTCAGTCATCGTAGAGTTCAGCAAATGGAGCACAAGATCGAGAACCTCAACAGCTGAGAGCGAGCAGCGCGACGGCTGGCTAACACCAGCCATATCAACGTCACGTCGAGGAATAGGCACGCGATCCAAGACTTCAGTAAACAACTTTAGAAGAAAGTGAAAGCTCGCGACATCAAAGCCTGTTGTGAGGATAAATGCAGCATCATTGCCTGCAGCGTAGCGGCGTTCTCATGACGTCACGTGACGCGTGTTCGGCGGGAGATCCGCTCTGGTAAGACTGCTCCTGCCGCGCTGTCGAGACTTGCGAATACGTCCTGCCTCTGCTTCCATGGTGAAGGCCATGTCGGTGGTCTCACCCATCAACTCGTCTTCGTCGTCTTCGTACGATGTGCGTCAGTATCATTGCGCTTCAACGTGATGTCAGAGCAAGACTTATGATCTCGGCGTATTAGCCGCCATCTAGACAGCCTAGAAATCGGTAGGGGCACCCTCCGACAGACAGGAAAATCTGTTGAGTTGGTCAAATAAAAAATATAGTGGCAAAAAGTGGCCGTTTTACGGTCATCTGTACGAAATCGGTACGAATTATGTCCGACAGACCCTGCGGGAATCAGTCCACTAGTTGTCTCTAGTACTTCGAAGTAAAATAAACATATTACTTGGGCTGATGTACTCGTCTTAGTGTGCAATGAGGTTCGAACTGTACGCGCAGAGTTACACGTCGATATTCACCACTATAATGTTGCCGAAACAGCATGGACGAAAGCACAAGAAGCGCCAAACTGATCACGAACGCCTAAGCTACACGGCCAGCACAATTTCAATTTTGGACTGAAAAAAGACTTGGTTTCAGTAAGCTACGGTGATAATTGCCACCATTTGGTCANGCTTCTACAACCCTACCCACAAAGGTCCAAACGCTGGTGAACGCTTCTACCGCTTTACCCACGTTAAGAACGACCCTGATTGTGAAAAGGCACTTGATATTTACTCCAATTGCGGGAAATAAGACGAGGCATTTATGCCCGAAACTACCCGTCTACTGCCCGAACAAACCCGACTGACAAAAGAGCCAGACAGTGTCAACAAGTGATGTGTACGCAAAGTATACGGGCTCATCACGTATATTCGGATAGTTTTGAGCGTCTCCACCAGCAACTGGCTTGAGCTAATGCACCGTTAACAGCCTTAAAGTCTTTTCGGCGAAAAGCAAAAGAGACACGAATGCAAGAAGAAAGTCGAGCCGCACAAAACATGGATGCTAAACGAAGAGAAATTTTGTTGACTTTAAATGCACATGCAAAGGTATCTGTAGTGAAGATACTGTAGCACCTTCCTACGTAACAAGCTGATCTTTTCGGCGCCGGTAAAGCCTTCGAAGGCAAGGAGGACATACATTCCGCAGTTGTAGCTGTCGACTTGCATGCCAAGCTCGCTTTGGTAATGATGGACTCGGTACTTCCTCGGAGCAAAGCCTGGTAGTAGCGTCACCAATCTCTCTGCAACCGCTCGTACACTAACTCCGTAGGCTAAGGACATTGGGTCGTACACACAAACATCTTCCATCGAAAAATCCATCATAATACTGCACCAATGTTGCTTGCCGCAGCAGATTGGGATCAAAATCTTCTCCTTGGACACGCCAACAAAACGTTCCTCTAATTCGCTCAGTAAGGTTGAGGTGGCGGCATTTTCGACAGACCCTACCACGTTGGGGTTGATAACAACGACGCCCGTCCTCGACCCGAACAGCGTTGCCATTACAGCGCTAATTGTAGCGCCGCCTAGTTTCTGTCTGCCGACTAGATCGAGGAGTTCAGTCTTGAAGTAATTAGCATACATACACGAGTGAGAAGGGATTGTTAAAATTCTGTAAGAGAATGGTTAAAAAATGCGTACCTTTGGCGAAAGAAGCGGAATCAACTTCATCTTGGTCAGCAAATCTGTCTCCGAGTTGACTCGGAATGTAGTAGGCATAGGCCGCGTAAAATCAATCGAATCAACCCAATGGAGGGCTGTTTCCACTATCTTGATAGACTTCATCGCTTTATGCCATTTTTTCATGATTGCCAGTGTTTCTGTCGAGTACACACCGAAACCAATAATTTCTAGCGCCACATCCTTTTCAGCAACTCCCGTTTGTTTGGCCTGCGGAGCTGTTACTTTTACATCGCACGTCTTGATGTACTCGGCGCGGAATATGCGTGTTATCGATTCCGGAGGTGTGCGCAGCTTTGCGGGTGTGAGATTGCGTATCTTGCGGGCTATTGGCGGTTTTAATTTGATGCCAACCTCGAACAACTTGAATCTGGATAGAAATTCGGCTGAAGAATTGTAGGTAGGTTCTGTTGATACCGTAGTTTGCACTGACGTGAGGCTCATATTCAAGGAGTACGTGTCCGAGTCATCTTCAGCAGTGGCGACTGCCTTGTTCCGAGCAGCCTTCTTGGCCTTGTACGTACGCTTCGGGCGCCCACGCGACTTCGGTGGCCTAGATATTTCAAACGTGTTTCCATTGGCTGGATCCAACGTTGCGCCTGTCTGGTTACCCAACTGGTTACTTAGCTCCATTGGATTGCACGACTCACCCGACTGGATCTTTGAATCGACCGATCGGTTGATCGGTCTGTTGTCCAACTCGGCGGAATTGATATTCGGCTGGGTGACCTGCTGAGTTTCCACCTGTGTAGATGGTACAGGTGAGTCCACTTCTTGCTCGCCCATTTGATCTGGTGACCCTCTTACTTCATTGTCGGTCGTCGAGGTACCCTCAAATTCAACGTGGTGTAAGAATCCCGTTTTGAATTGAAGAGCCACCCCCTCAAGATATTACATTGCCTCTCGATATTGAGCCATCCTCAGTCCTGCCAGAGTATCACATATACCAGTAGCAATCGGGATAGCCTCACGAAACTTGCGGTTTGAATCCCAGGGCCGCTTGTCTGTAGCTTGGGCACGTCTCACTGCGAACGATTCTGGCGAAGAGATGTTCTCGTTTACACTCTCGAATTCAATCGCAGACCGAACAGTCGAGAGTAACCACCGCTTATTGAGGAGTTGCCACGGGATCACAGTTTCTTTGCCAAATGCCGATCGAAGAAAGAAGACGTGGCGACAGGGTAGTAGTCTGGTGCCCATAAACAAACACGAGCATGTCCAGTCGCGCTTGGTGACAGTGTACTCAACATTGAGCTCGTCTAGTACGTTGTCGTCCATACACGTGCTCTTGACAAAGTAGACATCCGGACATCCCTCGTAAAATGTGTACTGATCATGTATGAGCTTGCACGCATGCTCGCTCACGAGATTCACCACTAGCGTCATTTCGCTGTCGTAATCAGCGTGCTGTAGGTTAACTTTCTTGTATACTTCGGCGATAAATAGTCTCTCCTGTAGGCTTTGGTAATACATAGTCGAAGCAATGCACTCATTCACCACCATTAAAGAATCCACCCATTCCTTCAACTGCTTCCACGAAGATTCCAACCTGTTGCTGGTATTGTTTCCAAGTGCCACAGTGTTTTGACGCTTGTGGGCGCACCAGAGTTTACGACAATTATCCCAATTCTTGATAAAGTATACAATTAACGGGTGCTGGTCATCTCTCGATGCATCAAGGGTTGACACTTCCCTGCCCGGATTTGACACTTGCCCGTCCAGAGCCAATTCATCCCCGACTAGACCGGGGTGTTGCCCGACTGAAGTTGAATCGTGACCAACTGAAGATGAAGGAAGCACTGGGGCGGAATAGCCAACCGAAGCGAGATGGATCATGTAGTTTAAATGTTTCGCGTACAGGGTCTCCGTCTTTGCGTACACAAGCAGACCCATTACACCCCGGAGCTAGTCTTTCTGCCAAGTAGTGAATCCGTAGTCGGCCGACGTAATCTCCTCCCGCAAATACTTGAGAACATGAAACTGGCAGAGTAGAACCGCCACATCAGGAAATGCTGACTTCAACACATACATTTATGTGAAGTCTTTGTCGATAAGCACACACTTCAACTTGGTTTACGCCGGGTTGTTAGTTTTAAATTCCTCCAGCGTCGTCAATAATGTCGGCCACCGTTCATTTTGTAGAAGTGCGAGTTGCATGAACTGGCCTTTCACAAAAGTATCATGAGCCATAAAGGAGAACACCTTGTACTTTGAACGATTCGTCCCGTGCGTCGCATCAATTAGAGGAACCTCTATAAATTCGTTGAAAAGAGCTCGCATATGTTTTGTCTGAAGCGTGATACAGGTGGTAACTCTCTAAGTGGATGAAATTAAATGTTAGTTCATAATAGGCACACGACACAGAGACCAAAAAGTTATTAATACCTTTCCATTCATTTCATCAACGAAAATGCGCCCGACGTTCCCTGGCAGCTCCCCGAACTCTGACATCCACTTTTTCAAGCGCTTCCCACTGGTACTGGGACCGTTTCCATTTTCTCGTGCCTTCAACTTGCAAACCGGGTTGTGAACATCTCGAGGGATTGGATTGCTGTCCGAATTCTCTGTGATAAACTTTAGAATACTGGTCTTTTAGCCCCGGCTCTCCTGAGTTCGTCAACAGTCTCCATCGTGCTTTCGTCAAGAGAAACACGATAAGAAGGGTGAGTTTTGAATGCGTACTCCGTCAGGCGGTGGTTGTGCTCAAGTCGGCACCTAGTTATCTTGACAGCAAATATCTTGTTGACGTTATTGACCTACTGGACGCACGCGTTGATCTAAAGGCACAGCGATAGATTATACAATCATTATTAGTACAAGCAGCATCGAATAAGATCAATGAGCCCGAATGAATTAGAACGAACCCGAACGGACACATGCGTGCCCGAATGAGCCCGACTAGCCCGATGAGAATCAATGCCACAATGCAATGCTACAGTACCTGCGCCAAGAAACCCTGGGCCCGAGTCTCTTGTCGTGGTCTTTTGCTAGTTGCCTGCGACTTGTATTTCCTATGGTGTGTACAGACGAATGTCTTCGCGTACTGGTTCCACTTGACGGGAATTTTAGCCGCCTTTGAGCCCGTACTGTCGATCTTAGCATTACGCTCGGCCACCATTGTGTTTGATCGCACCGGAAAGACCTATCAAACGCGCAGTGAATATATGAAGATGCTTCGATGTGTTAACAGTATAGATATGCAGGGGGCATACCTGGAAGGACTGCGCTTGGTACTCGGCGAGATAGGTCTCGAGGGCCTCCCAAGACGGAAACTCTGCGGTGGGGAAGCCACGAGAATGAGTGATCCGCTATCCTCGCTCGTACTGCTCGTCCCTTCCGCAGACTCTGAACGACTTGAGACTGGCAATGGCTGCCACAAATCCAGCGAGGAGTTGTCTGACGCGTCTCCCTCACTCTCGTCGATCTCGTCCGCAGCCAGACGGCGCTTATGCGCGGCGCGTGGTAGCAGCTCCATCCTAGTCCCGCCCTGCGCCACGCGTCTCGCTGGGGAGAGGGGGGGATTATGTGGCTGGCAAACGGTGGTATACGCCTGGTACACACTATACTTCGGACGGATACAGCGCACTCAGCACATCGGATACCATTAGCAGATTTGCTAGGATTAGGTTTATTTGATTCGGGCAATTTAGTCACTGTCTTGTGAAAAAGTGCGTTGGCGACGAAAAGTACCTTGACAATCGCAGATGGTGTTCCCAAATCAAACGAAGTGTAATCACAACACATCGCTGCCAGCCTCCATGCGCCGGGTCTCCTTCCAGTTATGCTTCAGAAGCACTTGCATCTCCGCGCGACGGTAGCCCGTTCGTGTGCGCAGGTTGCTCATCACGATTTCACCAGTTCAGAAGACGCGCTCCTGAAACACGTTGGAGGGGGCTTTCCCCAACCAAATGCGGGCTAACGCTGTGACAGACGGGAAGCGGGCGCTTCCAATCTCTCGAAACCAGCGAAGGATGTCCACATGCTCGCAGACAGCTTCGACACTCCAACAAACCACACCATTACGTCGAACAAGCAGCAGCAGGGTGACGCCGTCATTGGTCTTCGTCTCGTCCGCCGATTGAAGCACTGTAGTAGAGAACCAGTCCACCGTATACTGCCCCCACTCCTCCAAGACCTTGTCAGCTTGTTCATGCAGCAACGATGGAGAGGGGACGAGCATCGACGTCTGGACTGGAGCCCCACAAATCACCTTCGCGCCATCAGCAGATGGAACTAGATTAAAGTTCGGAGTTGCGATAGTGGCTGCGTCTTCAACAGCACTACCAGGGCGAGCATTGAGCGAACCAAACACCTCACGATGCGAGTCAACCAGCAACTTGTTGCCAGCTGCAATGATGTCCGAGGTATGTTGGGCTTTCTCGACCTTCTCACTCGCTTCACTTACGTGTGACAGCTAAGGCCGAATCAAAGATTCCACGGAGAACTTGGTCCGGGGATCTAGCAGTAGATTCAAAACTGTTTCGGCTACTGCAGTACGGATTCGCTGCTCGACTTGGCCCTTCATGCGTGCCAAGCGAGTGCGTATGATGTCGCTGAGGTCGTCACCGAGAGCCGTATAGCGTGGAAACGTCTTCACCGTGGTCGTCATAGTTTTGGGTGCGTGGAGGCCTTACACCGGTGTCGTCGGCTGCCGATTCAACGGCCCTGGACTTGCCTATCAACATCGGCGTCAGTTGCACTGACACTCTGCCCGATCGTCCGGACCTTGGTCGTCGGACCAAGAAGAGCGAATCCAAGCTCAGCGAGGGCCGGGACTGCAAATGAGCTCTGTAGAAATGAACAATAGGAGGCGAGGGACCGCGACTGCGGTATGGGAGCGCGATTTAGCCGTGCTGTAAAGTCGACCATCACGCAAGATCTGCAGGAGCACAACGTTATTTCCCTTGGCCCGGGAGCGCGCTTCGAATAGCCAACGACTGCAGCATCACACCTGCAGCGGCGAGATCATTGAGCTCACCGATCTCTTTGACTGTCAGCTAGATCCCTCGGAAACCCTCAATTAAGAGTTACCCTGAGCGCCTTGTATTGGGACTACCAAATAGCATGAGAGTACCATACATGCATACATCTTATCTGCGTGCTGTTCGGCAGTCCCCATACATTCTGGGGCTCCACGACAATCGGACCACACCTCTCTTAGGGGAATCGCGATCCCAAACTCGAGCTTTGATTGGCTGATGATGTCCTAGGAGAAGAGCTATGCTGGCCCCAGTCTCGGATCGCGACCATGGACTGGATCGCCGGGTCGCACGTATTTATGTTCAACCTTCCCTCCAAACCGCAATGATGTTTCCAACTTTTGGATACATTTTGTTACCGGAGCGCGATCGCGGTTAGGAAGGGATGGATCGCAACCTCCGGCGCTATTTATGGAATACCTACTCTCCTGGGATCGTGATTCCTGTTAATAGATCAAGTCCGTGGTCCGAAGCCGTGGAGAACCCGATTATACAGGGGTTCCGGATAATGGAGAACCCGATTATACGAGTTCCAGAAAAATCCGGATAACTTTTGATCAAGAAAAGTATCCGGATTATCTGGAACCTTCGTTTTGGAATAAAAACTCATCTTGTTGTATTATATCTTCATCATGTGTTTATTTTTGTTTGGCTGTATTTTATCGGTTTAATGTGAAAAAATAAAGTTTCGAAAATCACGAGACATTGATTTTAGCTAGATAATATATTTATACTACATTAGTATCTAATAAAATCTCTTTCTCGTGATTTTTCTTTTTCAATCTTGGGATTACAACGCTAACAGTGGTGGGTGAAATGAAGTGTGGGTCAACTTGACTTCAACTTACGCCTGTTTGTTTGTTTATAGTGGCAGGACGCGGTCTACCTCGGTGGGGTCTACGCCAGCACCCAGAAGTTTCTTGCGGGCGAGAGACCTCTCCATCACTAGCTGTACTTGCTTCGCTTGCAGCTCGCACGCGAGTTTGGCACGCTCCAGTTGGAACAGCTCGTCACGCTGGTCTCGTTCCTGTTTCGCTCGCTCGATAAATGCCTCGCGCTCGAGATCTCTTGTAGCATCGCTGGGATCGCTATCTTTCCGAGAACGCTTGGTACAGGGAGACGACGAGTCGCTAGAACTACTACGCTTCCGAGCTGTCCGTTCTTGTTCAATAGGTTTTTGAGCGTCTTCGTCCATGCCAGCATCATCGTCGCCCGCCTCTTCGTTTTCGTGCTGAGATTCTTCTTCGTGCTCCGAATCTGCCTTCAACTGTGTCGGAGGAACGTCCTCCTCGTTATCTGGACCTTCACTTTCACTTTCATTCAAGTTGCTGTCTGACTCTTCTGCCTTGGAACTGCCTTGCTCCGGTTCTTCCTCCACTTCCTTCTCCTCCTCGGTTTCTTCCATGTCTTCCGCTTTATCCTGGTCTTCTTCGTCGAGTCGATTTTGCTCCGCTGTCTCCTCCTCGTCATCATCATCTTCATCCACCTCATCGGGTTGGGCTAGCTGGATTTTCTCTTCTCCATCGTCGTCATCCTCTTGTTCCTCTTCACTCTCCCCCTTTTCTTCTTCACTTCCTTCTTCCTCGGAAGTACTTACTTCAGATTCGCTTTGTTGCTGTTTTGTTTTCAATGTGCGCTTGACTCTCACGTGAGCGGTGCCTGGTTCCTTCTCTTCCTCCTCGGAACTTTCGTCTTCACTCTCGCGATTAACTTGAGTTTCCTCTTGCTCTACATGTAGAAGTTTGTCTTCGTCTTTCTTCTCTTCCTCGTCAATGCTCTGCTTGTCCTCGTCAGCGCCACTTTGATCCTCTTCGACGTCTGCAAGAATGCCGTCTTCCTCTTCTACGGCAATCGACTTTTCCATGCTAGCGTGGCTCTGTTGCCCAACTTCTTCGTCCTTGTCTTTCTCGGCACCACCGTTAGGCTTGTCGTATACAGCTACGGCTGCGTTACCCTCGTTGGCTTCAACAACACCCTGCTTCCCGTTTTTCACCGCATAACTCGACTCCTTCTCCTCCGCCTTACCACCTCCACTCTTTGTGGCAGTGTTCTGCCTTATCTCTCTTTCTGCCTTCTTGTCTCCATTTCTAGCATCACTCTGCTTCGCCTTCTGCACTCCATTCACACCACTCAGAGCCTTCTCCAGTACCTTCTTCCTAATCCCGTCCTTCTCCTTGTTCTGAGCAACAACTTTGTTTCTATCCTTCTCCAGACTCTCCTTCCACTTCCCCGCAGCACTCTTGTCCCCACCCGTGACAACAACTGCTGCACGAGGCAAAGCTGTCGTTCCGTTACTCTTGTCAACAGCAGTAGCAGCAGCAGTAGCCGCTCCAATAGCAGCATCTCTCGCCGTCGACTGCGTATTCTTGCCCACCATAACCCTCCCAAAAACCGGGGCGAGTTCTCGATACAGCGGACACAACCTGAGCACCTCCGAGACGACCTCCTGGTCCGCTTCCCCCCGTTGGAACGCATCCGCCTGGCCCTTCAGACTCAAGTGTGCAGCGGCAGAGGTAAACTTTCGCTCCAGCAGCCCGATTTTGTTCCGCACGTCGCCCAGTTCTCGGTGCAAGATGCCGTTCGCCTCCAGCGCCTTGATGATCTCCCGACACATTCCCGCGGGCCTCTCACGACGCCAACGGTCGGCGTTGCCGGGCTTCGTGAGCCAGGCCATGAGCACGTCCAGAGACGACGCCGATTCGGGGCTCACGCGGTCGGAATCCCACGGAATGAATTTGCGGCGCACGCGCTCGCCGCCGCCGTCCTTTGTCACCTTCTTCTTGGCCTTCCGCGTCATTTTACACTTCTGTGAGGTGTACCGTTATAAAAAAAAAAGCGATACGAAATTGGGGCGACGTTCAGACGACATTATGCATTTGACTTGCCCAACACTGTTGTGGGCCACACAGGTTGGCTTGCGCCGTATTTGACTTGATAATTCGGGTTTGAAGGACTTGCTTCAAGCAAGAACAGAACTAGAAAAATCGGTGCCGATCATCATAGGCTTCTTGGAGCAGGTTCGATAGTCGTCTTCCTGGTGCCTAGACATGACAGTTGAGGACCTCACGTCTCCCCTGGCTTTGGTACAAGGCGCTTGAGGTATTACATCTGCAGCAACCCCCAGCAAACGCGCGGCCTCAGGATAATCGGGACAAATACACAGCACCTTGCACTTCGCTTTCTCGCTGGCATCAAAATGGCGTATCTCCTTTTTCTTGAGCTACATTTCGACCTCGTTTAATTGATCCAACAGGGGGAATAGCCTCTTCTTGACGCTGTTGAGGCTGCGATGCGTGGTATCACAGCTCAGTAAAGAGTCATGGATCGCGCAAGTCAGCTCGTCGCGACCCTCGTACCTAATCCAGGCTGGGTCCATCCACCGCAGCGTTCCCATGAGACGAAAGCCGCTATAGAAACACATCTAGAGGATGGGTACCCCCATCGACATTACCAGAACTCCATTTTGGGATCAAATACATTGTGACCCAACTAAGTTACATTTGCTTCATACCCTTGGCTGTCAAATGTTCTTGTAGAGGGAGATTGCGCACTTCAGTTATGCAATTGAAAAGATCGGTGTTCCGTGTACAAGATACTTGCAGCATTAAATACAAGTACTCATGTGAGCAGAAATCTCTTTAATAAATCAATAGAGATGAAAACAAGCTTCATTCCTACACTGTACTTGTACATGAACTAGCTCTCTATTTTCAACTGATTCACAGGGATTAAAACCACTTCGTGGGCTGAGACCACAAATTCACCCTCGTACATGTAGAGTGATACTGCTGGAGCAGGTATGGGTCGTTGTAGTACCTGCATTAGTTCGTAAGGGTCGTATCAAGGCCGCGAGCTCCGCGTAACACGGACAGATTTTCGCCACTTTCGGTTCTGTATTTTCTGTTCGCGTTGAAACAGCAAATCTTCTTTCTCTTGGGCCACTTCTTGGTCTCATCAATTGATTCAGCATTCGTGATATATATTTTTCTGGACGCTAGCAGATTACGATGCGTAATGCCGAGGTCCAGCAGCAAGTCGTAGATCTCGTTGCATATCTCCTTACGTCTCCTATCGCGTACCGGTACTGGCGCAGCCACCTCGCGACGTTCCCTGGAGTGGAATGCCATCGAAGCAGCACGTCCATCGATGAGGGTCCCCACCAAAGGCATCTTAGTGCCAGCCCACTTTTTCTAATGCTTGTCCAAAGATTTTGAGTTTGATGCTAATCATTTGTTCTTATAGAGGAAGATTCTGCACTGGTGTTTGGTGAGTTGAATTAAATTGGTTTAAATTCAGTTTTAGTTTTAGTTTAGCTGGGCTGCAAGCGATGTGTTACTTTGACCTGCAACTAACGTTAGGATACTTACTTACGAGTGGTAGTCAATTAGCGGGGTTGATAGCCTGTCAAATAGACGGGCTTCTTCACTGCAGCAGCGTCGTCCTAGTCACAGCGGCATCAGTCGATCCACGTCCTCGATCGAGACTCCCAGGGCCAATAATTCCTTGCGAGCTTTCACTCTCACGCAGATGGCCTCGTCGCGCTTAGCCTGAAGTTCAAGCTTCAAGAGCTCATGACGGACATCATTTTCGGCCTCCAGCAGACTTAAGTGTTCGGCAGCACCAACATCAGCTCTTGCAAGCGCTTGAAGGGCTGCCCTTCTAATTGGTGCTCCACTTTTACACACTTTTTGGTCTCGCAATGTCAAGCACTTCCAAGTCGTCATTGTCGAGATACTCCAAATCCTTCGCTGCCTTGGTAGAAACGTCATCTCTGGGGCGGGTTTGGGAGCTCGTAGCTCCTGCAGATTGGGAAGATCGCAGCAAACGCGCTAGTTCTGGGTAATACGGACAGGCCTTCAACACCTTCCGTCCCGCCATGCTGGTGGGATCAAAATGGTGCAGCTTTTCCTCTGAAGCCAATGCTCCGCCTTCTCAAAACTATGCATCAGCCCCCAAATCTTAACGTCAATACTTCCTTGCGTACGATGCGTGATGCCGTGGGTTAGCAATACCTCGTAGATTTCGTTAACCAAAACATCCCGCGTCCCGTCACTTATATACACTGATTCCTGCCAGCGCTTGGCGTTCCCAGGAACCGATAGCCAATGCAACAGAGCCTCCAGCTCCTTGCGCCTTTGCTCTCATGCAAATTGCTTGATCGCGCGTCACTTGCAGCTCAAGTTTGAAAAACTCGCGACGCTCCTCTGGTTCGGCTTCAACACGGCTACGGCTTGGAACCCTCCGCACCTAGCGGCTGCGAGAAACCCTACGGATGCTCGACCCGAATAAGTTTTGATCCAGGCAGTCTTGATGCCGGAAGATTTCGTGCAGTACGTTTAAACCTGGCATTCATCACCACATTGCAGCTGGGTTGGGGCCTTATGCCGACTGAAGGTTGCTACGCGGACTGATGAACGGGTCCAATCTTCTGGTAGACAGGGCACAACTGTACCACCGTGCACTTAGCCTCAGTGAAAATAGCGGACTCTTTTGCTTGTAAGCCAGTTCTGCTTTGTCGAACTGCTTCTCCAATGCACAAAGCTTTGACTCAGCACCGCGTGGGGTGCACCGCGAGCCAGCAGCAAGTCGTAAATATCACTGTCTAACATTAACCGTGACTCGTCCGCGTTTCGTGCTGGTTCCTGCCAACGTGCAGCATTCCCCGGAGTTAGGCTTCATTCCAGCAGCACCTGTAACGATGATGACCCCTCGTCCACGCCGTCTGAATCCCATTTAGTGTAAGTGAAGTCTGCATTTCGGTTTCGTGCGGCTCTAACTGGGCACCACCACAAACCGACAGTCCGCCACCCACGCCATCTGAGTCCCATTTCATTCCAATCATGAACGGCTTTCGAGATATCTTGCACTTGTCGATCCCACGCTAACCGAATGACGGCTTTGGCAACAAACAAAAAACCTGTATTCGATGAGTGACAGCACTATCATGATTACAACTTCAAAGGTAGAAGTCGATCGACATCAGCGACAGAAACTCCCATGTCAAACAACTCCTTCCTCGTTTTGACCCGCACCAAAATTGCCTGGTCTCGCTTCACTTGAAGTTCGAGCTTGAAAAACTCGCGACGTTCGTCTGGTTCAGCTTCTAGCAGAGCTACACACTTCGTGTCCTCCAGTTTCACCTTTTGCAACTGATAGTCCACCCGTGGGCGTTTGGTACCTTCATCTTGAAGTGCATACGGACCACCAATACCACATCGCTTGGAACCAAGATTGGGAAGCTCTTCGTCGTCATCACTGCTACTGCCGCAAAACTCAAACTCTTCCCTTGAGCTGACACCACTTTCGTCACTTTCATCGCTGCTGTAAATTCGTGATCTCGCCACGGGGGCTACAGGTGGAGCTGGCGCCGGTCGCTTTGGTCGCAACAAAGACTTGATCTCAGGGTAATAGGGACACAACCGAAGCACCGCATCTTCCGTCTTCCTACTGAAGTCGTAGTTGCGTAGCCCCCTGCTCTTGAGCCAGTCCTCGGCCTCCTTCAACTGGTGCTCCAGCACCCAAAGCCTAGATTTGATGCTGCCAATTGTTCGATGATTGATACTGTAACTCAGCAGCAAGTCGTAGATTTCGTTGAACAGCTCCACTCGAGCTCCGTTCCCTTTCTCTGCCAATCTCCGCCAACGTGCAGCATTCCCAGACATCGACAGCCATTCCAGCAGAACTTCGATTGACGATGGCCCTCCACCGACGCCATCTTCGTCCCAACTTGGATTCCCCATTGTGTCTGCAATCGAATTCGTGGTACGCGATGCTGCACAAAGTATTGTTCTTGTAGAGAGAGTATCTGGTGCTTGAGTTACTCGAAATCGTGTGGAGCGCAACAACGGCGCAATCTCAAAGTATTCAGGGCAGAGCTGTAACACCTTTTGCTGCACGTTCTTGTTAACATCCAGATGACGCACTCTCTTCGTCCTAAGCCACTCATTGACCTCATCCACCTGCTTCCCCAGTTGCCGAAGCTTGCAGCTGATCCCATCTATTGTGCGGTGCACGATGCCATGACGCACAAGGAAGTCGTGAAGTTCGCGTACTAGCGTCGCCTTCAATCGTTTCTGTGCAGAATTTCTCCACCGCGCAGCATTCCCATCCGTATGTAGCCATCTCAGTAACAACTCCATGGACGACGGCCTTCCATCCACGCCATCCTCGTGCCATCTTCCTTCGGTGTTCGCAGGCATCGAAAAGATCTTTTCGATCTTCAACGAAGATATTTTTGACGAGATGGCTATATTCAAGGTGCACCACACCTCATTGTTCTTATAGAGGAATATTCCATTTGGCATGAAGCTGGCCAAGGCGGCGGCGCAGCAGCTCAAGGGCGTCGTCATCGAGTACGACGTGCTATGCAGCACCCTATTGGGCAAATCTGCAGCGGAGCAGCAGCGCCGCAAACTTACAGCGGAGAAGACTCGGCAGCAGAAGGAGGAGAAGCGCTTCGGCTCGTTTCTCTTCGGGGCCACGCCCATCAAATCGATGCTGGTGAGCGACGTGCGTGGGCTGCTCAAGGACCTGAACGAGGACTCGACTGGCAAGCCCTGGGTGGTCAAGGAGCGACTGCAGAGCACGCTGCTAGGCTTGCCGAGCCAAAGTACGTGGCGTGGAATGATTGCAACCGGTTGCAACGTCCGGAGGGGACTGACTTGGATGTATCATTGTGTGTCAATGCAGTTCTGGAGCGGGTTACGGGCTCGGAGGACAAGGAGAAAGCTGCTGAAGGGAAGAGTGAGGATGAGATTTACTTGGAAAAGCAGCTGCAGTCGGTGTCGGAGGAGTTGGCGAGGATGAAGCAGCAGAAGGAAGCAGAGAGACAGGAACGCGACCAGTGGAGCAAGAAGGGCTTCGGAGTCAAGAGTGGTAGTCAGGCCAGCTCGTTGAGGGACAAGTACATGGACAAGATCAGCAAGTTGAAGGAGAAGAAGAAACAGAACGGAGGCGCGAGTAACACGACGGGGCTGGAAGAAGTCGTGGTGGCACCCACGTCCGCGGGACTGTCCACGTGGGTTGTGAATGATGGAACCAACGAAGTGCTGGTACGTAGGTGTTGCTGAGAAGTCGGGGCACAGGTAGGGTGATGACTAAGTTAAAATTTGTTTTACAGAGCTACTCGGATCTACGCGGATTGTTTAAGGCGGTGATTCCACCTCGAGACCCGCTACAAGATGTATGTATTGGATACGAAGCGTCACGACGAGTGTTGATAGAAAACGAGATGCACTGATTTGGTACCTTTTTCGTTGTCGGATGCGTAACAGGACGAGTATGAATTCTTCCTGAAAGAGGTAAGCGTTCCGGTCGCAGGAGTTGCTCGTGATACTACGAATACATCACTAACAAACACCGACGTGTGGGTGTCTCGTATGAAAACATGATAGATGGAGGGTCAGTTCGACATGTTCTTGCCCAAGGAAGAGCAAGAGAAGTTCTCGGATCCGAAGCCGATCCTCCGCATTTGCGAGGAGTTCGGCTTGAAGCCATCCGACGTCCTGGTGCTCGCTCGGCACGCGCCCACCATTAAAGCGGCCAAGTACATGCTCTACTATGTGTTGTCCTGGTTCAGCCAACCATTGTTCACATTCTTTCTGGTATTAATACTTTTACCGCAACAGGGATGCAGGAACGCACGTGTGCCACTACATGCCCGGAGCCCAGGCCATTCCGAACCACACGGCGCACTACCACTTGACGCATCTGAACGAGTATCAGCATCTGATCGAGGACTTCAACGGCGTGTCCTACCGCGACAAGATCAAGATGGGCTCCATCGAGTTCTAGCCAACGTTAGAGAAAGGTTCAACTAAACCATTTTGTAGCCATGTCGAGTCTCAAATGATTTTGTAGCCATCTTGGCCACTCATCAATTCAAAATTGAATCGCACGTTGCTCTCCACGTAAGATTTTGATTCGGAAGGCGTCAAAGTGGCGTCTGTCCTCCCGCGTGTGCGCCCCACATCTCACGTCTGGCTGCCTCTCGGCTCGTGCGCTCGCATCAGCATCCACCTCCTGCGTGTCCTCTATCTTCCTATCCAAGTTTCACGCTCCACTTGTCCCTAAAAGCCAAGAAATCGCCCCTCGACCAACTGTACCTGGGGATACGAGGTACTGTGGCATGGCGTACAACTACGTGGCCACGGCGCAGAAGCCCACGAGTGTCACGCACTCGCTCACGGCGGCATTCACCGGCGCTAACGACACCAACCTGCTATTGGCCAAAAGTACGCGCTTCGAGGTGCATCTGCTGACGCCCGAGGGCCTGCAGCCGCAGCACGACATCAACCTGTACGGCCGCATCGCCATCTTCGAGGTGTTCCGCGCCTCCAACGAGCCCCAGGACTGGCTCTTCATCGTCACGCAGCGCTTCCAGTTCTGTGTGCTGGCCTACGACGCAGCCACGCAGCAGGTGGTGACCAGAGCTCATGGCAACATCCGCGACTCGATCGGTCGCAGTAGCGAGATCGTCACCAGTGGAAATATCGACCCAGAAGGTCGTTTGATCGGCATGAACCTGTACGAAGGTTACTTCAAGGTCATTCCCATTGACAGCGGCAAGGGGATACTCAAGGACACGTTCAACATCCGTCTGGACGAGCTGCGAGTCATTGACATCAAGTTCCTTCATGGGTACAACAAGCCCACCATCTGCGTCCTGTATGAAGACTACAAGGCCGCGAGACACTTGAAGACGTACCACATTTTGCTGAAGGAGAAGGACTTTGCTGAGGGACCGTGGAGCCAGTCGAACGTCGAGTCCGGCGCGAGTTTGCTCATCCCGGTGCCGGCCCCGACGGGCGGCGTGCTCATTGTGTCGAATCAGACCATTGTGTACCATAATGGGAGCACGTTCCATGCCATTCCCATGCAGAGCACGGTGATTCAGGTCTATGGAGCTGTGGATAAGGACGGCTCGAGGTTCTTGCTGGCGGACCAGTACGGAACGCTGTCGGTGGTGGCCCTGCAACACACGGGAAAGGAGGTCAGTGGCGTGCATCTGGAGGTGCTTGGAGAGACCAGCATCGCATCCTGCTTGTCGTATCTGGATAACGGCGTGGTGTTCATTGGAAGCACGTTCGGCGACTCGCAGCTCATTAAGCTCAATGCAGACCGGGATGAGCACGGGTCCTACATTGAAGTCCTGGATACGTATGTCAATGTTGGCCCGATTATCGATTTCTGTGTGATGGACCTCGATCGCCAGGGCCAGGGCCAAATTGTGACTTGCAGTGGTGCGGACAAGGACGGAACGCTGCGTGTGATCCGCAATGGAATCGGAATCAACGAGCAAGCTAGTGCAGAGCTGCCTGGTATCAAGGGCATGTGGTCCCTTCGTGAAACATTCGCTGCAGAGCACGACAAGTATCTGCTACAGAGTTACGTGAGCGAGATACGTATTCTTGCGATCGGTGATGAGGACGAGATGGAGGAGAAAGAAATCCCGGCATTCACCAACGTGAAGACGTTGTTATGCCGAAATATGTATGGGGACGTATGGCTCCAAGTGACTGAGTCAGAAGTGCGACTTATCAGCTGCAGCACATTTTCGTTGAGCTCAACCTGGTCACCACCCCCGGGATCGCGAATTACTGTCGCCGCTGCAAACCCCACCCAGGTTGCGGTTGCTACGTCGGGCGGAGTGCTCGTGTATTTGGAGGTTGAGAACGGGCAGGTTACCGAGAAGACCAAGGTCAAGATGGAGCACGAAATTGCATGCGTGAATATTACGCCTCTTGCTCGAAGCGATGGAGATGTTTCCATGACGGGCTCGTCTACTCACTGGGATATGGCTGCACTCCGCAGTTCACTTTGTGTTGTTGGACTGTGGACCAATTTCTCGGTGTCCGTCCTGAAACTACCAACACTTGAGAAGTTGACTATTGAATCGCTTGGAACTGACCTGCTTCCGCGATCAGTGCTCTGCAACACATTCGAGGGAAAGAATTACCTGCTTGTTGGGCTTGGCGATGGCAGTCTTATGAACTACGAGCTGAACGTCGAGCAAGGAACGCTTGGAACACGAAAGCGAGTATCTCTGGGCTCGCAGCCTCTTTCGCTGTCAACTTTCCGATCCAAGAATATGACGCACGTGTTCGCTGCATGTGATCGCCCGACGGTCATTTATTCCAACAACAATAAGCTGCTCTACTCCAACATCAACTCCAAGGAAGTGAATGTGATGTGCCCGTTTGACTCGGAGTCCTTCCCAGAGTGTCTTGCACTTTCGTCTGAAGACGAACTGACGATTGGTACGGTCGACGACATCCAGAAGCTGCACATCCAGACTTTCCATCTGAACGAGTGGGCGCGCCGAATTGCTCACAATGCGGAATCGCATACGCTTGGTGTGCTTACCGTGAACTTTACTGTGGATGACACCGGTGAAGAGGTTGATCAGGGCTATGTGCGTTTGTTTGACGACCAAACTTTCGAGGTGCTCCACTCGTATCGACTGGATCCGTTCGAGACTCCATGCTCGGTGGTCGTCTGTCCTTTCGCAGGAGATTCCTCAAGTGCATCGTACTTTGTAGTTGGAACTGCTTACGTGCACGAGGAAGAGGCTGAGCCGCACCAAGGCCGTATTTTGGTGTTTGCTGTCACGGGCATCCATGGAGAGCGGAAACTGCAGCTGGTCGCTGAGAAGGAGGTGAAGGGCGCAGTGTACTGCCTAAATGCTTTCAATGGAAAGGTGCTGGCAGGTGTTAACAGCAAGGCGCAGCTGTACAAGTGGAGTGAAAACACTGACAACGAGAAGGAACTGGTCTCAGAATGCGGTCACTACGGCCACACATTGGTGCTTTACATGGAGTCACGGGGCGACTTTATCGTGGTGGGCGATCTGATGAAGTCAATTTCTTTGTTGAGCTACAAGCAGCTGGATGGTACGATTGAGGAGATCGCGAAGGATCTGAACTCTAATTGGATGTCAGCTGTAGGCATTGTCGACGACGATACGTACATCGGCAGCGAGACGGATTTCAATTTATTTGCTGTGCAACGCAACAGTGGCGCAGCGTCCGATGAAGAGCGCGGCCGCTTGGAGACGGTTGGAGAGTTCCACCTGGGCGAGTTCGTAAACCGCTTCAGATACGGATCACTGGTCATGCAGAACAATGCTACGTCTACACAAGCTCCTGCCGCCATCGTATCTACTGGCCCCACTGACATGGTTGACGTGGGTGAGTCAGCTCCTGTTGTTTCAGCCGCCGTTCAAAATCAGTCGATGCTTTTCGGAACTGTTAGCGGCATGATTGGCGTCATTCTGTCGATCAGCAAAGACCAATACTCGTTACTGCTTCGTGTTCAGCAAGCGCTCACACATGTCGTAAAGGGCGTCGGTGGTTTCTCCCACAAGGATTGGCGCACGTTTGAAAATCGGCGATCAGTATCAGAAGCACGTAACTTCATCGATGGAGACTTGGTGGAAAGCTTCTTGGATTTGCCGAAGCCTCAGATGATGAGAGTGGTGGAAAAGCTGAACAATGACGGAATGCTGGATGGCACGGATCAATTTACGGTGGAGGATTTGACTTTGCGGATTGAAGAGCTCGCCCAACTGCACTGAGCCATACGAGCAAAACTGCGATTTGTGAACAGAAAAAGCTAAAGGCACAAATCGGTGGTGGTTGGTGTATGTCACGTGGGTGAAGGCTGTGGCGTAGTCATGCCCGAGTCTCAATCATAATTTGCTTTGCACTTGAAATAAGTTCACGCTCGTTTTATTCTTACCACGATACACTGCGTGTACATGTAGAGTTCGAAGTCACATTTATCCGTTGAGCTATGGCACAGAAGAATGAGAGCGGTAAGACAGCGCGCGTGAGCGTCGACACGCAGAAGAAGGTGCGTTCTTGGGCTTTCGATGTTGATACGTAGGCTTGCAAGTGATCCTCGGTGGCGCGCCGTTACGATGGTGGTGGTTGGTTCGAGGATAAAGAATTCTTGCTCACATTGTTCTGCAGACAAAAAATGAAAAGGAAGAAGTCAAGTTGCCAGCATTGGCGTCATCTTCCAACAAAAAGGTACCGGGCGAACATGATTAGCCCCCCCCCCCCTAGTTTCACTAAACCTCCACTCTCCATTTTGGGCAGGTCAAAGATGTTCCGATGCCCAGCAAGCCGGCACCAGCGGCTAACGGAGGAATAAAAGCAGTGAAGGCACCCCCACCAAAATCTCCTTCAAAACCTACTGGTCGCAGTACCCCAACAAAGCTAACAGTACCTGTGAAAATTCAGCCAGTCCAATCGGCTGCACTGCATGCTGTAGACGGACAGGCCACTAATGGCTCAGGTCCTGATGCAAGTGCTGTCCCAGCTACCGAAGGCAAAAGCGTAACATCGCCAGTTGAAAGCTCGCAACCGACTTGCGCGGAGATCGAGGATCCGTCGAATTCAGCTGAACATTTACCAGCAGTTGTTGAACCAGCTCCCGATCCTATTGCTGCTGGAGGAGCTGCAGTCGCAGCTGAGGAGTCCGAGCGTTTACGAAAGCTTAATGGGAATGGAATGGTGAAGTTGATCTACGAAAGCTACGACGAGTTGTTCCCGATCGAAAATGGGTCAACGACACAGGCAAACATCGACGAAACCTACTGTCTGTCGTTCGTGATGCCCAATTGCCTGGTACGCCTCTCTCGACACCCGAACTCTGAACGCTTAGAACGCCAGGAAAGCGGCATCTTCGACAGTCTTGTGCGTGAAGATCCGCATGGCACTTATCACGATTTGGAGAAGGACCAGACGTACTACGTCGTCGTAGACCAGGAAGCTGATCAGCTACGGCGTGACCAGGAGGCCACGAAGGCGCTTTGGGACGGAGAGCTCCAAACGCAGAAGAAGACAGACAAAGACGATGGCCGCGGTTTCGAGTCTTGTTCATGCATCTACGGCAATCCATGCGTGGACGAATATGGTTGTCGTGACTGGCACTCTCGGTTCGCGATATCGACGAAGAATGGGTGGAAGGGCTTTTGAAATCGAGTTTGAAGACGCTGGACGGTAAATTGGCTTCTAAGTAGATAAATGGTTCCCACTTTTGTTCCTGCGGTTCATGCTCGCTTCAAAGCGTTGGTAATTTGGTGTCAAGGATCTTTGCTTTGGTGGAGGCAGCAGCTACTGGCCACTTCCACGTTGTGAAACTCGTGGCAGATTTGACGCAGCAGCTACTACGAAAATATACAGCAGTGATACAAGCAATTCTGGTGGACACGTTCATGTTGTTCAATTTCTTCTTGAGACTAAACGATTCGCGTGGAGATTCACCTATGCTTTTGAACAAGCGATCGTTGAGGAGCAACTGGTGATTGCGGCACTGATTTGCGAGAATTATCTACAAAATGAGGAGGATTTCTTTACCCTGCACGACGACCGACTTTTACCACAAGCAATGACGGTAGCGTTCGTTGCAGCCGCTGATAATGGCTGGATTGAACAGGGTGAGGCCTTGCATTTCGTCTGCGATGGCCTGTCAAGCATTCACAAAAGCTGTAATCAATGACCACCTAGAAATTGTGAAACTTTTGTTGAACGCGTCCATGATAAGGAGGAGGCAATTTTTACGAAAACGTGGTGAAGTACATTTGTGATCATGCTGATTGGCCGATAGTAGTGCTCAAGGAAGCAAGCTACCCAAATCAAAATCCTATCGTAGATCAAATTGGCACGAGCAGATTTGACAGTGACAGCTTCCTAGGATAGTTCTCGGCGCGCCAAAATCCATGATATGTAAAGTAGCAGCCGATGCTCAATGAACCGCATTTCAACTGGAACCTAGAGCTGCAAAGAAGGCTTTAACTTGAGTCCCCCCCATACAACATGGACCTGAGCTAATACATCCCAGGGGGCGCTACACCAACGGTGTCAAAACGCGGTCCTTCGTAACTCAGAGAGACTACCACACCCGTTGCCGAGGAGTCGAAGGTGCTGCACTCTCAGGGATTTTCCATCTACATATAGCTGTTGTTGCCTCAGAAGAAGTGAGAATTAAGATTCAATCTGGTTGACAGAGTGCACGCTTCGTCAATGGAGTGCCAGGTTTGAAGACCTGTAGTGTTTTAGCCGGCTGGGTTTAAAACGTGAATGGCAGTGTGATCATCGATATCAGCAAGCTGACTTCTTTGGTTGACCCGTCCCTGACGAGTAAATGCTTGGCCACTTCGGTTGCAACTGCAGCTTATGCAATAATACCACCGGGGGATGCTTGAATATTTTCTCCTGACAAACCTTGCGCTGGAAGTGGAAGACTTCCAAAATCGGAATAGCTGATTACGACCGGAACAGTACCAGCGTTCGGGACTTTGGCTTGCTGTTCTGTAGAATGTGATCCCGCCCATTGCACTAGCTTAATAGAGATTAAGGTTTCACAGGAGCCAATAGTTTTGCCGGTGTCAATACCCCCCCCTCCGACTAACCAATTTGTCTGGTTCAATCAACATGCAGCAAAGCCAGCAGCACCGAGACAATGATGGAGCTTAGGCATGAGTGAATAGGTCAAACCACTGCAACATAATGCAAGATGCGTATCACTGCGCCAAGTCGATTGAAACTCGTACCACAAAGAAACTTCCAGCCACTACTATGTGTCACCGCCGCAACCTGAGAGTGCAAGTCACGGTGTCCGTACTAGTCCACTCGGGGATTTCCGTAAATCCGCGAAGTGGACCCAAAACAGCGATACTTAGTACATGCGAGGTAGTACAGGTGCCTCAAAGGTTGCAACGGCTTTTTCGAACGAGCGAGTCAAAACAATTAAAAAATAATGGGGTTTGGTCATGGCAAGGCGACTACAAGCGAGTAGCAAACAAAAGTGCTAAGCTAGCACGACAGTCGATAGTCGTTCATAGTGCCAAGAACAAAAGATAGACTGGGTGAATACGCCGGATTAAAGCTTGTCCAATCTTTACGAATTTCGAGTCCGGTTCGTCCAGTTCTGAGTATGGACGAGTACGGTGGCCACGGTTGACATTCGCGGTGGCGGCAAAGATTGGATGCTGGACACAGCTTGATTCCAACTTGCGGTGCCATTGCCGGACTTCTTACGAAGTATGACAAATGGCTACCATCCACGCGTGGGCTTGTTACCCTCCGAATTTTACAGTCTGACCCTAATGCACGACTTTCGAAAGCGTACCACTGGCGATCTGGCAAGTAGGCTAGGCAAGGCCGCGTGACACAGGTCATACATAGTACATGCTTCCAGCGACGGTGATGACAGCAAAGCTTCCCAACAAGTCGCTCCTTTGTCTGAAATCATACGAATGATGTTCACGGGCTCCGTTGATTTTTTTTTGCGATTCTGTAAGCCACGAACCCTTTGTACACATATTTCGGTGAGGGTGGAGGTGATCCCCACCACTTTTACACCGAAAGGAAGGCTGATGTAGAGGTCTTGGTCGTTCGTGTAGGACAAATCAATTGTCGCCCACCCGAACGTAAAAGATCGACCATGGCACGCTGCAGCCGCAAGATGGCTACAGTTCAGAACGGGGCGTGCGCGTGGTCAGATCTCACTCGGAGCTTGATACCATGCACAAGCTAAATAGATATCTAGGGAACATTGAACAGCGATGAACAACGCCATGCAAGCAAGCCTATCCAATCCGTTCCTTCGACGTTGCTGTAAATCGGGAGGAAGACAGAGAAGGCGTCGCTCTTGAGTCCAGACAATGGTTTCGGAAGAGGGAAGGCAGTTTGGTCAGGCCCCGACGGCACGAAAACGTATCTAGTAGGAATCGGTAGTCACCAAACATTTAGCACCTGCATGCGTCGCATTGCATTGCATTCATAGCACTGACGCTCGTACTTGTAGCACTGCCGTTGCCTGGTCTTGGATGTACTTGCACTCGACTACCGTAATCACGGCCACATCGGACCAAACTGTAGTCACCAAGGTCCTGCTCGGCTCACCAAAGATTTGATTGGTCCGGGTCGCTGCTCCACTTCAACATGCCTACGACACAACATACTTCAATAATTCGAAATGCATACAACCGCTAAAGATCTGAACCTTCCGTAACACATAATGTCAGTAGTCGACGGCTCATCTCCTCGCAGGTGTCATGGGTCACTTGACAACGTTGTTTGCACCTAAGCCTGCCTCATTACTGAAAAAGCCGAGTCGAGCACAAGAGAGCACAGCGTCAATCGAGCAAAATACTATTGCGCTTATGGCCCACGAGCTCGTGAGTCCTCACTGCTCGTCCTGGACCTTCAGCAGCAGCTTCAGTTTCAATGGCGGCGGTGCAGCTGCAACTGCAACTGCAGCAGTGCCAAGCACAAGTCGCAACAAGTTCGACGCAGCGTCCACCATCACTGCCAGTCCGCTGGACTGCGACAGTCATTCCGGATTCTACGAGGCGGCGCTCTCCCCGTTGCCAACGGTTCCTGAACAGGAGGTCGACCACCGATCACGCCGCAGTTTCGCTCTTCTGGTCAACTACTTCGCCGCCGGCCTATTCCACGGTGTCGTGCCAGCTTTGGTGTACCCGTTGTGCAAGATCCGTCTAGGATTACAGGGCTACCAAGCCAATGCAACGCAGACACTGCTAGGCTGTGCGTGGCATGGCAAAATTCTGCTGTGTCTACTTACGGACTGTGTGCCAATTTGTGGTCGCAGACGCACGCCGTACCTCTACGTAGGGTGGGTATTGGTGCTGCTGATCTTTGGCTTGATGCTGCTACTTCATCCGGATGTGACGGTAGACAGTGATGCTACTGACGCACCGAGACTCATTTTGGCGACCACTGCAGCTTCGGTGGGGTATTTGCTGGTTGACGCAGCTTGTGACGGCCTCATGGTGGAAACGGTGCATCGAGACAGTCAAATTGAGGAGCGAGATCTGTTTCGAGCTTCGCGTTTTTCACAGAGTGCTGTGCACGCTGTGAGATTCATTGCCGAACTTTTCGGAACGCTTCTTGTCGCAGTTGGCATGAACTCGGAGGAGTACAGGGGCGGGTTTTCATTTGAACTCCCTCTGCAAGAGCTCTTCGTGATTTTGATCATCGTTGCGCTGGTAGCACTGGGCGCTACAGCGTGGGGGCTCCGTGAGCCGCGTGGTGCCAAGACGGAGGTTGTTGACGCCATTGACGCAACTTCGCTTGTTGTTGCAATGCCGAATTTGCGCGCAAAGCTGGGTGAGTTTTGGCGTATCATGCAGCAACGCGCAACGTGGCAAATTGCCAGCTTCGGTTTCCTACAGAAGATGTGTTTTTCTTTCGGAATGGACTCAGCCTCACCCTCTCAGGCCATGCATGAATTCTGGTTACACACTGACCCTTTCATGAAGAACGTGTTTCTTGCACTTGCGAATGGCGGAGTGTGCGTCGCTGCTTCCGTGTTCGTGCACCGCTGTCTTTTGTCCAGGAGCTGGCATTCCTCGGTGCTTATTGCACTGCTCGGTGGACTTATTGTTGGCTTCCCAGTTGTGGCGATGGTCGTATTCGACGTGTGGCGCAGCAAGTTTTTCTTTCTGATCGCTACTGCGGTCGTCGGGTTTGCCGACTGCATTGCCATGGTGGTGCGGATGCTCGTGGTCGTGGAAATCGCCGAACCTGGCTTCGAAAGCAGCACTTACGGCCTCGTCACTTCAGTGTACAACCTCGCGGACCCTGTGGCAACCGCCTTGAGCAATGCAGTCGGAGCGCAATTTCGCGTCTTTGACAGTGACATTGAGCAGGACTCCGACGAAGTTCGAATGCGAGCTGGGGCCCTTTTCGCCGTGCTTTTTAGTGTGCGTGCTTTGGTCGGTCTGGGGACACTACCATTGCTACCTCGACAAAAACTCGATGCTCGCGAGCTGAAAGCTCGAGGAGGATCCAGCAAACGCATGGCGTTGACGGTGTTTTCGGCTATATGTATCGCCTTCTTCGCAGCATTTGTGGCCAACTTGCTGTCAGTAGTCAACAGCACATCTTGTCTACGGTTTGCTGGCGGTGTAGGTTGCTGATACTGTATTTCACTGGGTACGATAGCAGTGCTCAGACTTGTTGTACTACGTAGTAAAACCTTTTAGTCGGATCTCGTTCGTCCTTATGCTGGCGTTGAAAAGTGAATAGTAAATGGTGGCCTCTCAGGCAGCGTGCCTCCGAGGCTTGATAGTATCTCGTGCTCACGTACGATGACCCGGTAGCGACTTTTACGCTCGAACTCGGCGGCGGGGAAGAAACTCAGTCTAGCTGTGCGTTCGCAGAAGGTAGCTTTGCCCTGTATGGTACAGTTGTCCAGTGATACATTCGCTACGCGTATGACGAGGTGCGCCCCAGTGCGGTTCAAGCCTCGGATGAAAGGGTCCAAGTCAAAGTGAATAGCCTCAGGCACGCGTGTACACTTTTCTCCGTCGCGTGGTGACACACACACCAGGTGGTTTGCGAGGGAATCTTGCTGGCGTAGAGCTATCGGTGTTTGTTGAGAGGTTGGAGACTCAAACTCAGTAAGCAACTTCGCAGCAGCGAGAGACTTGAGCGCTTCTTCATCGTCATGAGAAGCATTGTCTGAATAAAGCTGGAGGGTATGGCAGAGTTCCCGGCAGATCAGCATCTTTGTCTCTTGATCAGGTGCTTCCTGGAGCCGACCTACTGCAAGCAGTAGATATGACCGCGCTGTCTTCATAACCCAGGGAATACTGTCGTCTGTAGGCGCTTGTAGCTCATCTCGAAGCATTCTAGCGCACTGCAAGGTGCAACCATCACTTGTCAGTAGCCCCGCTGTGCTCAAGAAGATCTTGCGTAGTGCGTCTTCGAACCATTCGTCTAGGAGAATGCTGTATTAAGATGCCAAACGCACAAAGTGAGATGTTCCGGGTGGAATAGTGCGGAAGTGAAGACAACGGCGAACGTACTACTGCAACCAACCAGGACTGGAGAGCTTTGCCACCACATGAAACGCTTCCTAAAGTGCACAAAACTTGTCAATTCTCAACACGTAACAATTTAAGTAAGGAGAGATCAACAACTTACATGCAAAAGTTCGTGCAGCTTTCGAGTGATTGGTAGTGTATCAACAGGACAGCTTTCCAGCTCTGGAACTGCGCGTTGTACGCGCAAGAAACGCTCCACCAACTTCGTGTAAGAATCACTTGCCACGTTAATGCGCGTAAGTTGTCGTTCCAGCGTCTTGAAGCCCGATAATAACAACGCTAGTTCAAAGTTGCACGAACACAGCGACACTTTGGCTTCTAGCAGAGCTACAACAACGTCGGCAGCATTTCTTACGGACCGTGGCAGGCCGTACACCGTATTTAGGGTGCCATTGTTAATCTGCAGATCGGCAAGTAGCTGCTGTAGTCTGCCGTATGACTCCTCCATTTCAGCAGAACGGTTGTCGTGTGGTGCCAGCTCTACTCCAAACGTTTGATCACTTTGTGGGCACGATTCGGCATCAGGGAGTGGTGTCAAGAGTAGCGGTTCGCTGTAGTCTCCGAAACGATCGATACTACACCAAGCTACTCGCACACAACCTGCATAGGCGGAGGTAGAGATAGTGACTTTCGTACCAAAGCCACGATGCACGACCTTGTACATCCCGTCGATGACATTCGTCTTCGTTTTGTCGAACCACCAAGTTTGGTCATAGCGACGCCAAAATGTTGGGGAGAAGGTTGCCACCTCCACGACGTAGAAATATGGTGAAAAGGTCCTTTTCCCCTCTGTCGGTCTGGCAGCTTCCTCTTCACTATCAACGGTATGAGATTTATCAACGTCTAACACCAGTACGAGACGAGTACTTGTTCTCTCAACGATTGTCGGTGTCGGTGGAGGCACTTCAAATACTGCTTTATCGTCGCGCAGGAATGGAATCAGCACGCCCCAATCTCTCTCGAAAAGTGTCAGCTCGCTGTTTGGCATTACGTCTGGGCTCTTGGTTTCAGCGGAATCCACACGAGTGCGCGTTTGAATTGGCGTCTTACACACTGTGGCGCGAATGGGAAGATTTAAGAAAGCTGGGTGATCTCTGTCAACACCAGGGTCTGCCGACAATGTCAAATTCACTAAAGAAACCTCCACGTGAGTGACCACAACCTCGGGTGAGGGAGGAGGCCACCGGAAGACGACTCTACCTCCCCCACCGATTTCCAAATTCAACGAGAAAGTTTCTCGAATACTGAGCTGGAAAGAATCGATTGTCCACTTCGGAAGTGGGTCATCCATTTCTCCAGGCACCTCTCGTAGTCTAGCCTCTGCCTCACCACAGCAGTGTGAGAGATCGCGTACCAGTGCCAAAGATACTTTGACTCTCCTAGTAGGTGAACTTGCCGATAAACTTTTCGGACGCAGAAGCAATAGCCGTGCACGCTCCACTACAAATTCCGGACTACCTTCATCTCCACGCAGACTTTTCGGGTGGCTTACAACAGCGAACGTGCCTAGTCGATTGATGGCCACGCGAGCAAATTTTTCACTGATGAGAGCATGATCCACATCTCGAAGTACTCGTCCAGATTTCGTGTCAATCTCCACTACTGCAGCGTTGTTGCTTGCATCTGCTACGAGGCAATGTGGCAACCACAGCAATGCAGGACGAAGCAGATCTCCCATCGATGCTGGCAGAACTTCAAACAAGGAACTGACAAGGCTCTCACCATGACGCAGCACCAGTCTCGCCTCGTCAGCTACACTACGAGAAATCGCGATTTCAGCTCCGTGCGTGTCCGATACGTCGTTGCCATCACGATCCAAACATGTAAAGAAATCGGGCTGAAACACGATCGTTGCGTCTGTGTGGGAGTCGTGCACACGTCCACCAGCACTCGCTTTCATGCAATGCAAGACATGAGCTCCTGGTGTCAGTCGCGCTCTATCCACAATGAAATTCAGTGTTGGATCGGGCGGCATCCGGTCATCAACTACACGCACCATCATCTGAGCGGAGACCACGCGACCACGGCGGTTGACCACCTCGCAGTAGTAGATACCTTCGTTGTGAGGCTGAATACTGGGGGATAGAAAGATGAAGGACTGTGTAGCGCCGTCGATGGGAGTGCCTTCGTCTTGACCATCTTGTTGGACAAACCATTGGTAGGTCAGTGGTTCGCCTTTGGCAACGAGGGCGACTTCTACAAACGAGTCGATGACGGGGTACAGCGCTTCAGGGAGGTCTCGTTGGAGCAATGGAGCACCTGAACCGCAGCAACAATCCGTCAGAAGATCGTGCACATCGAGGAAGGCACGCAACAAAGTAAAGAGCATTACCAAAATGCCCCCAGGTATCGATGAACAATACCCAAATATCCCTGATACTTGTAGCTGCTACGTGAGCTTGCTCTACGTCATAATGTCGACGCACAGCAAGTACTTCACGACATCGTGCATGAGGGAATTTGGGAACTCCGGCAAAGAAATCTTGAAGCGAGCGAAGGCAAAACTATTGGATACCATGGCCGACAGACACAAAGTGTTAGGAACTACGAGGTTGTTGGCGGATCCGTATCCGCACTTACCCGACGAGCACTTTCAAAGTGTTGGCCGTCCAGCAACTCGTCAAGGGCGACAATACAACGAGAGGCAGCCGCAACTGCGAGTCGGATCACCAGCTCTTCGGAGCAGTTATTTATGATAGCGTGCGTGGCCAAGGCTAAGCCGTCCGAGTCTTTCTCCAGAACAGTATCCAGACTTTTGTCTACCAACCATGAAAGCTTTTCCAGCCCCCAGGGCTGCCCCAGCGCATAATACAGAGGTGGTCGTCTCTGTGGGAAACAGTCAAGTCAATTGATGCGAACCATTCTTCACATCAACAGCAATTGATACCTGGTGATCTAATAACTCCGTCGAGTTCGGGTAGAGCGCGTAGAAGCTTCCAAGCAGCTCAAAAGGCCCATCCAATGCTTCCTCGTTATGGTTTAGAGCTGTGACTGCGGCATGCAACGGCAACTCCATCTGCAAAGAAAAACTTCACCTTAACGTTCACACTTTATCAACAAACTTAACAAAAGTGTATCCTGAGCACCTCAAAGAACCGAGCTTGCTGCCATTCTCGGGTCGAGGGCGCTTGGAGTCGGTGTTTGTGCTGCAAGGTGACATATCTCCATGCACGCAAGCACGTAAACAATCTCGCAGTCGGTCGATGGCTACGGAGCAGCTCTGCCCAACAGCATTCGCAGCTCTGCGACGGATCCATTTTGGTGACCATGACGCTTGGGCTCTTGATTGCTGGACTGGGGCAGGTGAAGCGTCAAAGCGTGCAGTTTGAATAACTGAGTGGACTAACAACATTTTGCTTAAGGGATGGAAGAAATCAACAACGCCGCTAGCTACCAAAGCCTCGGCTTCTTCCCTCCCCCTATTTAATTCACATGATCAATCTCTGCTACGTCGACGTCACCTTCACCCTCATTCGTCTCGTGGCCTTCCGGTCGGTCCGCAAACCGGACGCCGAGGTCGATCTCCTCCTCCCCGCGCGAGATGTCTCCAAAGAAGCTGGCAATGTACTTGCCCTCGAGTGCCTCCACCGCCTTGCACAGCTCCCCGTGCTTCGTGTCTCCGAAACGATCCGACGTCCGTTCGTTCGTCACGAACTGGATCGCGTGGATCTCCCGACGCACCCGGAACAAGTGAACCTTGGAGATGAACTCCTGCTCCCCTAGTTCAAAGTGCTGTCTGCTCCCGTTCGTCTTCTCCTCCTCGTTGGGCACAGAGCAACAGCCTTCGACCTTCACCAGCAGCCCGTCGTCGGACATGTCGATCCCGACACTCCGCATCTTGAAGTCTAGAGCCAGTGGCTCGTGCCCCCACTTCTCCTTGGACCCGACTCGCCCCGTCGACTTGTACATCACCAGCTTGGCGTCGTCGTCCAGCACGACCGACCCGTCTGTCGACACTGCGTCGTCATCCTCGTGATCGGAATCTGTGTCTCCAATTGCGTCCTCGTGGAACAGGATCTCGGGCGTCTTGTCTTCCAGCAGCGCAGTGTGGATACTGTCCCGGGGCGGTCGGTTCGAGTCCAGCAGCGGCAGAGCGTCGTCCTGGTGCTCGCTCACGTCCACAGAGGCCGCCTTCTGCTTGTGCTTGTGCTCTGTGCTCGCCATGGGTGGAATGAGTTCGAGCTGCTCCCTGTCAAATGTGGAAATGTGCCAGCATCAAGCCACCGTCTTCATCTTGTCGTAGGGCGGATAAGACCAGGCGCATCTGTTTCAACTTTTCTCCTGTCCTCTTGCTCTCTTGCGCTCTCTGGACCGACCGTGATTTGCCATTTTGGTGTGGCACACAAACACGGATATTTACAAATGATGTGACACACACAAAACACGGACATTTGACGCACAGCATGAAGGACATGGAGACGGACGTCTCCGCGCCTCAGGACGACGCGATTCAGCAGCAATTCGCTGCCCTGTACATGGCCAAGCTGCTGGCCAAGCTCCGCGAGAGCGACAAGACGCCGCAAGCTGCAGCTGCTGAGCTCCAGACCGCTCTGGTAGATAAATTATCGGAAAATTTGTAATCTGGGTGTAATTATTTGTTAATTTTTGTGGGTGTAATGAATGACAGAGAAAACTGCACGAGTTGCAGCAGGAATTCGTGGCCAAGCAGGCGAAACAGAATCTTTTGGACCGACTGGCGCAAGTGGAGACGTTGGAGGCGCTGCAGAAGGCGGCGGTGGCGAGGAAGGCGCAGGTGGAGGTAGGATACGACCAGGAGAAGAGGGAGCTGCAGACTGCAGTGCAAGAGCGCGGAGATGCTCTTCAACTGTTGGAGAGATTGACGGACGAGGTGCAGTACGAGAAGCAGCAAGTGATCGAGCACGAACGCTCACGGGAAGCGCACGAGAGTGAGCTGGCTCAGCTGAACGAAGTGTGGAAGGAGATTCAGAAGAGAAACGCGCACCGCAAGGCTGCGGTGCAGGTGGCGACCGGGGTGATGATCACGGATGAGGAGGATTGCAATCGCGTGTTGGACCAGCAGACGCAGAGCATCCAGGAAATGCACCAGAAGCAGAAAGTGCTCGAGGTGAGCGACTGTATTTCAGTACCAACAGTAAGTACTTGTTGCTTACAGGATCGGTCTAAAGTTTTTTGTTGTCGGTTGATTTTCACAGGACAAGAAGATCGATATTAGCACACAGGTCAAGCGGACCAAGCGGACAATCGAGAACCTGTCGAAACAGGTGCGTAGACGCTGGTGATGTGGTGGATATGATGAAGACTCACTCTTACGCTCCTGACGGTGCTTAGAACGACCTGAGGAGTAAGGACGCCGAGGTGAAGCAGCGAGAACAGGACTACATGACACTTCAGCAAATGAAGAAATGGTACGTCGAGCGTTGCAGGGTGTGGCGCAGCTTAGCACTCATTTACCTTTCGCTCTCAGGTATGACCACGTCAGAAGCATCCAGGAATCCCTGTCTGGACTGGAGATCACAAAGGTCGCCGACGATTACCTCGAAGTGCGAGTTTTGAAGTCGCATTTGGTGCGACTCTTTTGCGATCCTGAAACCACGCGGTTGCAACGCGTTCAGGTGAGTGGTATGCTTAATTTCAGTTGCTTGACGATCCGGGTTCACTGACGCCTTCTTTATGGCTGCAGTTTCTGACCCCCGATGTGGCCTCCGCCGACCTTGTGGAGATCGCCGTGCGCGACAACAGCGTCCAGTATCTGTTGTGCGAGTATCGCGAACGTGTGCGCGAGCACCTAGCGCTGTGAGGTTGGCTCTTCCTCGAGTAAAATCAATATTGAGTATGATACGCTGTTTATACAGCTGCTGAACTAGCAAAGCTACCGGGTTATAGTTCCAGCGGACGCTTCCCCAAACAAGACCAAGACGACATACTCACTATTTGGGAAACAGTTCATTCACCTGGGCTTCTGGCAGACCAGCGTCAAACAGTTTTTTGCGTGCAAGGGCGCGGTCGATCGTGAGCTTAAGTTTTGCTGTCTCCACCTCGTAACGCAGCTTTTCGCACTCGAGTTTGTTGCGCTCCTCCTCCATACAAAACCGCTTGCGCTCGCGTTCTTCACGCACCGCTTCAGTCAGCATGCGCTGAGTGCTCTCCAGCGCCGCCGGGTTTGCCCAGGTTCCAGCCAACCCAGGAGCAGGAATAGCAGCACTGACCGCAATCGGAACAGCACCGCTCACAGTATTCGACGCAGGAGCGATCGCTACGGGTGAAACAGTCGTAGCCACGTGCATCGACACACTATCAGCTCCACTCATTTGCACTCTCTGCTCTTCCACCGACGTCTGTGGCTCCACCTCCTGCACGTCATCCTCCTGACCTGACAGTTTGCGTTTTCTGATCGGCACGGGGTATATCGCTGTGCGTTGATGAGACGTCGTCCGTCGATGCCTGATTCCCTTGTCCTCGTCCTGTCCAAAGACCTCGTTGAGCGTGTGGTAGTAGCGGCACATGCGCAGCACGTGTGTCTCTGCAGGTCCTTGAGCTCCGCCCAACACGACGCCCCCGTGTGTGTCGTCATCCGTCTCCTCCGCCACGAGCTTGTTGAACGTGTACGGGTCGTAGTTGTTCTCCTTGAGCCAGGTGCGCGCGGCGTCGAAGGACCGCTCCAGCTCGCTGATCTGCGTGCGGATGTTGGCGTTCTCCCGGTGGTGGATGCCGTGCTGCCGCATGGTGCTCTTGATCTCGGAGCACAGGGCCTCGCGCGTCTCGCCCGTCTGCGACTTGCCGTCGCGCCACCGCCCGTAGTTGCCCGGAGCCAGGAGCCACTCCAGCAGGATGCCGATGGACGTCTTGCCGCCGCGCGACGCGTTGTCGCTGTCCCATAGCACACGCTGGCGGCGGCCGCCGCTCGAGGAGCAGCGCGCGCTGCTGGTCGAGAGCAGCGCCCGGGTCGGAGCTGTTGCTGTGGAAGGTGGCGAAGCTGGCGATGACGCTGTCGAGCTCATTACCTCGGGATCTAGATGGCGAACTGGACTGGCTGGCGGTGGAGCTGAGTCTCGTGACTTGAAGAATGTATGAGAATCTAGAGACGGTTTCCGATCCGACTTAAGTGTGGTGGACATCAATTAATGACTATCGACAAATTATTGACAAGTTGAAGTGGGAAGATTGTTGGATTAGGAGCTGCTGTTGTCGTCTTTGGAGAACTGGAGCACGTCGTTGGGCTCGGGGTCGTCGTCGCCGCTGTTTTTTCTCTCGGCGTTGTGGAGGTGGGGTTTGAATGACTGTGGAGGATCGTCTTCGCCTTTGGAGTCGTTAGGTGGTGTGACGGATGTTGTGGTCTTGGCTGAAGCCTTGGCATCAGCGTCGGCTACTTGGATCGGGGCGGGAGCAGGAGCTGTTGCCTCCGAACCTTTCACTAGAGATCGACGAGAGGATAATAAGCTAGCACGCGTCTCACTGGCCAGGGTCGTGTCGTTCGGGGCCTTCTTCGGTGATACAACAGATTGCCGCAGCGCCACATCGTCGTTCAATCTCCAATTGAGGGCAATGCGCGTTGCGGATGATGGAGATAGCGATGCACGAGGGCTGGTTGAAATGGGGGATCCGGTCAGTCTGAGTTGACGAACTAGCTCCCATTTCAAGGCCTTCATTCGCTCCTCTCGTTCATGAGCTTCATTCTTCGTCTTCTCGGCATCCTCTTGAGCTTGCGCCACCTATAATGCACATGACGCTGCCTGAGTGAGGTTGTAGTCTACCCCAATAAGCGCTTACGACAACTTACGATTGCCTGCAGCTCATCAACTTTTAGCTGTAGCTGACGCTTCTCTTTCGCGGTAATCGCCAGCTCTTCCTGGTGCTTTGCTGCTCTCTTCCGAGCCTCTTGCTGAAGGGCAGCGATTTCTTTCTTCAAGGCACTTTGCTTCCCGCCCATGCTGCACGTATTAGCGATGATTAGCACGATTGGTGACAGCTTTGCTGATAAAAAATAACGGAAAACTTGTTGCTCAAAATAACTATCGGCATGGGCTACGACGCGACTCGCCTCGGCGACGGCGTCAAAATTCAGCGCTACTGGAGAGCTTGCTTGGTGAAGTCAATGGTCATTTGGTAGAGGTAGGAGACGCCGAGGAAGCCAAGACTGCACCCCGTCGACGCCAGCTCCAGACCCGTAGCCATGAAGCCATTCGTGGACGCGTACTCGTACCACGAGCTGAAGCATTCTTTAGCCACAACGCTAACCTGGCGTGCACCAATCTTCAGCAGGAGAAACCACAGCTTGGACATCTAAACGTTTACACAGATCACAAACAGCATTGCGCTAAAAGTCAGGAGTTGCGCGCGATGTCATGCATGTGTATGCAAGAGACCGAAAGTTACCTGGATGAAGTTAGAACAGAGTTCCAGTGTCAGCTTCGCGTGCTCAGGGTAATACTTCTCTATCATAAGCGCCAGTGCGACCAAGCTCGCCACAGGGATCTAATACACGACATTAACCCGATGAGTTTCCTCCAGCAACAATATCCATCACATAAAGAAACGAGCAGAAGACGTACCGCCAAGCCAATAAATGGCAATCCTGCCGCAGTGAGTGTTCCTGCCATGAACGGATGTTCCACCGCTTCTTCTCGCGTCCGGTTATACAGGTCTGTCACGTACGTCCGCAGCACCGCTGCACGCTTCAGCTGACCGCTATTCTTCCCTCTCTGCCGTCGGTCGCTGTCTTTTGTCTCCGGTCCTTCACGTGTATCAGCTCCTTGTCCATCTTCCTCCTCCAGCTCCTCAATCGTAATGCGATCACCGCGGTCTCCAGCTTGTAATTTCCTGCGTTCTTCATCACCCAGCGACGTGAACAACGACTGACCTGCATCCAGCAACTTCTGCGCAATATTCAGCGACAACTGCGCCGCCAAGGCGAGCTCATCCTTCGTGATCGTGCTCAGCGCGTGGTCCATGGTCGTGCACATGTTCTCGGCGAACAGCATCATGTTGCGCACGTTCTCCTCATCGGACGGGACGATCAGCGCCGTCGAGCCTGAATCCTTAGAGACCATCAAGGAATCATCACTCCCACCACCATCCCGACCACCAACACTCTGATGCTGCTCGTCTTCCAGTAGCGCCGAGGACTTGTGCAGCGCCTCCAGCACCTTCACGTCCGCCTGCTTCACGTGGTAGCAGAGCTCGCGCATTTGCGCCGGGTCCTGCAGGATCGCGCCAACATTCTGCCCCACGCTGCGCAGACTTTCCTGCGTGGCGGACACGGCGCTGGCCAGTCCACTCGCCACTTGCTCCACGCTGAGCTCCTGCACCGCCGCGTTGGCGTCCGCGCACGTCTGCGCCAACAGGTCCAAGATCGTCGCGTTCGCCGCCGCGCTCTCCCGCACACTAGCGACGCCCAAGGGCATCGAGAGAGAGCCGTCCTGCGCCGTCACGCACTGCTGGATCAACAGCTCCATGGCCTGCGTCTGCGCGCGCTCGAACTCCTCCATAGACGCCATCGACTTCTTCTCGGACTGCAACTTTCTGAGTTCAACTGACTAATTTAAAACCCTATTTTTGATCATAACATCCATTACTTTGACCCAACCGGAGTCATTGGACCCAAAATAATGGGATCCGCTAAAACGATCATCGGCGGCCGTTGCACCCCACCCACCCCCACCTCATACAGTGATTGCCTTCTCCGTCCGCCTACAGCAATGGAAGGCCGCGAGCGCCTGCAGATCGACACGGAGGTGCCGTCCAACGTGTACGCGCTGGACCTGCACAAGCTGAGCGAGTTGGCGCGCATCCCCGAGGCGGAGCTCGTGCGCGGCATGCAGTCGGAAGACGCCGTGGACATGCAGGGCGTCGTGGTGAACAGAGGTCAGGAAGTGCCGTTCGAGGCCGTTGGCAAGACGCCAGAGGACGACGAGGACAACGCCGGCAGCCCGTACGCCAGTCCGTCGCCCGTCGGGGATGCGGACGCTGGCGTTAAGCAGGTTCTGCTCACTGCGGCCTCGAGCACCATGTGTCTTGACGGCTCGGACACCCCCAAGTGCCTCATCCTGCTCGGAGAGTACACACTGATCGAGCACATTCTGGCGCAGCTGTTTGTGGCTGGCATGGAGAGGGTCGTGATCATCATCTCGTACTTTGGACACGAGATCATGGAGCATGTGAAGGAGAGCTTCCTGTACTCGAAGCTGCAGATCGAGTTCTTGAATCTCGGAGAGGAGACGCCCTACGGCCATGCACGGACGTTGCTGTCGGCCAGAGAGATGTTCACCAAGCCCTTCTTGATCCACACGGCGGACCATATCTTTGACCGAGCGATTATCAGTCGCATGGCACATTTTGAACTGGAAGGATGCGTGGCGTGCGTGCTCGTGGATGCTGACAAAGATAAACTGAAGGGTCTGCCGTCCACGGCAGGCAAAGTTCTGCTGGATTCGACGAACGGAACGATCCGCAAGATCGGACGTGGGTTGAAACAGTTCGATGCCATTGATGCGGGCTTGTTCTTGACTACGGGACGGCTTTTTGCCGCACTGGAGATGCTAGCCTATGAGAAGCCGAAGTTTTCTCTGGCGGAGGCGTTGAATGTACTGCGTCCGAGTTATGGATTGAAGTATCTCGAGACAGACGGTGATGCGTGGCTTAGTGTCGAGACGCAGGACCAGTTGGATACCATTGTGGCCAACGATAGTGTTGCGTCGCTGTCGCCATGGCCGGTGTTTGTCGCCAAGGAACCAGCAGAGGAGGCACCATCACGGCCGAACACGCCTGGCGGCAAGAACGTCTTCTTGGCCGTTTCAGCTGCTGACGATGACTCAATGTTGCGTGCGGTTGATGCGCATGTTCGTCAGTCGGCAGACGTGTTTGAAGGATTTGTGGTAGGTGTGAACCAGCTGCAGGAAGTGGTTGATGCTACGACCACGGCACCCGCTGGGGCATCTGTTCAAGCACGCGAAACTACGCCACTGCTTGGTGTTTCGGGAGGATCTCCCTCGCACCGCGACCGTGAAGGCCCAAACGCACCCTTGGCTATTCGACGTAAGAGGAGTTCGTTCTTGGAACAGGCGGAGGAGTCATTCGTGCTATCCATACCATTCGAGCAGCCGCCTAACGTCAGCGTTGATATCGGCACCTCACACGGCGAGCATGGAGTGCCGTCAGTTATGGAGCGAAACGCGTATCTGATCGAGCTCCCGCAGGTGACAAGTGGAGGCGGATCCAGTGCTGTACAGGAAACTTCGCAGCAGTTTGTTCTTGCTGTGCCCGACAGCGATACATTGTACAAGCGCCCAGGATTATTGCGCCGTTTGTCTTCTCTGCCTACTGATGTCAAGGACATTGCTGTGGAAACGATAGAACTCCGCAATGGTACCATGGAATTACAGTTGCTTGTCAAGCGCCAGGTGCCTTTCATTGGTTACGTGCTGCTACTAGCGTCACTTTTTACGATTTCGTCTTTGGGTGCGGCGTTGGATCTGCAGCGTAATGTGGATCCGTTCATGAAATTGTTCTGGCGCACGACCGCGTCTCTGATAGTGTTCATCCCGCTTGCTGGAGCTGCGCTGTACGACCAAGGCCTACCGCAATTCTCGACGCGGAATATGATCCTCTTCTTGACGTGCTCGCTCTCGTACGCGGTCTTCCTCACGACGTTCCTCTGGTCACTGTCGCACACATCCATTGATCACGCTTACATATTTAATAATTGCCACTCGCTGCTCATGGTGGTGGGCCGCCTGGTGCTCGGGCGGTATGTATCGCAGTTTGAAGGCCTGGGTACTGCTATCGGGGTTATTGGCGGGGCGCTGACAACTCTGGATCATCAGCCGTCGTCTTCAACGGGAGTTGAAGTGGTGCAGGTGTCTTTGGCTGGAGATCTCGTGGCACTTGTTGGCGCCGTGGGAGGTGCGTTGTACCTTATCACCGCCAAGAAACTGCGTACTGAGATGGACATCAGCATTCTGTTCGTTGGCATGTTCACGTTGCTTGCGCTGCTGATATTCCCCATGTTCTCGCTGCTTGAGATTCCGTTCGAGGCGTCTCGGGATCCTGACATGGGGCTCTTCGGTTGGCTGGATCCGTCGCGTGCGGCATCGGAAACGTACATTGTGCTGGTGTGCACACTTGTGGGCACGCTGGGCTACATCGCCGTTATGAAGTACTTCGCCCCCATCGTCGTGTCGGTCGTGATGCTCGTGGAGCCTGTGTTGGCTGCCTTTATGGGTGTGGCAGTGGGTGTTGATGTGTTCCCCGGTCTGCTCACAATCGTGGGCTCGCTGCTGATCATCGCAGGCACAGCACTCGTGATCATGTCCAACTCATCCAAGACGCAGACTATCAACGCGACGCAAGCCATGTCGTCCACTTCGACAGCTGTGCCTCGAGGTCTCAGCTCCGCCACCGCCGCAGGTATCAAGCTGCCACAGACGACCACCCCAACGACTAGCCTAAGATACGTCTAACCAAGCATCCAAGCGAACTCCCAGAAGTCTGTGGGTGGCAATATCATACCAGTAAGCACTAAGTCAAAAATTGTCCATGAGGACCAAGGTCAACTATGTTGCACATCACATTGAAGTTGGAGTTTACGCAACTCAATTATCCAATCTATGTTGCGCCACCAGTTTTGGTGTATTTCACTTGAACAAACTAACAGCTCCTGAAGTTGCTCCAACCTTTACGTTGCTTGTTTTTGTCAACATTGCAGAATCTACCGAGCATGGACGTCGTGGCGCTTAATGAGCGTCTGCGTGGGGACTTCTCGGCGCTGCTGAAGCAGATGCCGGCCCCGTACGCCGTGTCCGTCCTGACCATGTTGAGCCGCTCTGTCTTCCGCACCACAGTCCCGTCTCCTGTGCCCTTCAGCGACCGCTACACGCTGCACTGTCGCTTCATGTTGTGGCGTCTCAATTCCTACCAGTACGGCTCTGCTAGCGCGTTTCTGCTGGATCTGGAGCAATTGGAGCGTGTAACCGAGTCGCCAGAGCTCAAGCAGCAAGTGCAGAAGCTATTGGAGCGTCTCGCAGTCTCTGAGGGCCAGAAACAAGGTGAGGATAGCTCGGTGAAGATCTCCAATAAAGGCGGGACGACCGTCACGTTAGGTTCGAGTTCTGGCGTCCGAGGACTTCAGGAGGTCACGGCCATTGGCTCGGAACTAGAGGAGACAGAGACGGACACGACGTGGCTCTGCAATGTGTCGTTGAACGACCAGATCGTGACTATCGGGACTTTTAAGACGCAGGACGAGGCGTTGCAGGGATATGAGGAGCAGAGGAAGCTGATGGCGGACAATGCTGCAGGGTTCAATAAATTGAGACTTTTAGGTGCTAAAGTGGAGGCAGAGCAACGTGAAGAAGACAAGAGGATGTTGAGGGAAGTGGTGGCTCAGTGTCATCCGAGATTGGCGACGATGAAGGTGTCGGCAGTGGCTGCACTGGCGCCTGTACCTGCTGTGAATAACGCGGCCTTGCCGGCGAGAGGGATCCCGCGATCTGTGGCGAAGAGTCTGGCAGCAGCTGCTGCTTCGTCGTCGCCTGCGGCGAGTCCTGCGCCATCAGAGACTGGGGCGTCGTCACCAAGAGTGCCGAGAGCTTCCAAGAGACAGAAAGCGGAGGGTGTCGGTGCTGCTGCTGCTTCGTCGACGAAGAAGCAGAAGGTGGAATCAGCTAACAACTCTGCTGCGAGCAATTCATCAGCGGGTGGACGCTCGTATCTGAAACTACGACGACTTATCCAGAAGCGCCTGTGTCGGCATCTGAAAGGAAAGGAGGTTTGCGTGCTGTCGAACCCGGAGAAACGCGACGAGGGGGGATTGCGGGCTTCCGGACGCCTCGAGGCTGGCAAAGTGTTTTCGTTCCGCCGCAAGAAGCAGATGACCTTCGCTGACTACGTTCGTGACGAACTGGGCCGCGCGGAGTCGGCGTGTGCGCACATGTTCCTCGTCCGATCGAGAGAGAGCATCGATGACCACTTGAAAGTCTGTGACGCCTTCTCGGACAAGGAACGCGACCTGGGCCCGCCAAGCCACCCACAACCAACAAAAAGCAAAAGGGCATCGCGCCGAACACGTTAGCGAGCTGGTGGGTGTACATACCTCGTCTAATATGAATTTTTGAGCACTCGTCATGCGCTTTCTACTACATTTTTTTTTCACACCAACACTTGCTAACGAAGCTACGCTCAGGAGAAGCGCTCACCCGTTACGGGGCAAAGCTGGAGATTGCTGTTGGTGCAGTTGTAGTGCACGACCTTGCCGTTCGGATAGACAGCAAACACAATATCGCCAATACGTTTGTGACACACAGGGCAAAGCGTGTTCGGGTCAACCTGCACGCTCTGGGTCAGACGCTCCACACGGTCGCATTGGACCTGCAAGTTGTAGACGTTCGACAGCGACTTGGTGATGCTCATCTCACGCACATTGTGTGCACTGTGTGGCAAGGCCTGCGCGAAGAATTCACCTAGCTTCGACAATGGCGTGCTTGGCGGCACCATCTCCAGCACCGCAGCGCTATCCAGGCTTTTGCCGTGGCGTGCGAGCAGTTGGAAGCCGAAGTCATTGAACGCTGCTTTCTTGGACTCATCGCGAGGAGAGAAGCAAATCTTCAACAGTTGTATCAGGGCCTCGTTGCGCTCCATGGAAGCAGTACCAGCTCCAACTTTCTGGTTAGTCGATGATGACGATCCAGCCGACGGCGCACGCGCTCCGTACTTGACGGAGTAGCTCTCCGCACCACGCAAATCGTTTAACTCGTAGACCAGCGAAGTGACGGCCTCTTCGTGCAGTGCACCACGGCCACAGAGAAGTACAAACTCGTTGTACAGCGGCTTGCCCTTAATCTTCTCGATTAGCGGAGTCACGTCGTAGCGTGAAGAACCAGCCTTGAGAAATTTAAGTAGTCTCTTGCGCGCGTCACCTAACGCTCCAGGCTCCTTACCTGGTTGAGATTTCGACGGTACCTCTCCTTTGGCAACAAGTCGGAGAGTCTCGTCAAGATATTCCAGTGCCAAACGGGTGTGGTGCGGGTCAACCACAACTGACGCCGCACCACCATCTGGCCCACGCGTGGGCTCGTCCTCATCGTCGTTATCACCGGCTAAGAAGTGACTGTAGCTGTCATTAACCCCCAGCTCTGCTGCAGCTGGGTCAGCAAAGCCAGTAAATCCTCTGCTGCTACCCTCGATAGCGCTTCCACTTCCGCTGTCACCCCCTGCGGCAGCTGTCGCACCCGCGAGCGTCGCACCAGTTTCACCAGTTGCCTTGACGAGGGTCTCAAGGTACCTTTGAACAATAGCGGGATCGTTCGAATGCTCCCGCAAATGCGCAACTACGTCGTTCGACGGCAATGGTGGCCGACGGTCAGTGAAAATGCGCAGAGCTTGCTTAGCGGACGTTGCCTTAATAATCCAGATCGACTGCTTGAAAATAAACTCGCTCTCCGACTCGGGCACTGTCACGAGTATATCGATAGCTGCTTCGATTGGAGACTTCGGCATGCCACTTGAACCACCGCGCTGCTTGTACTCGCCGTGGTGCAACAGAGCGAACACTTCCAGGGCCTCGTCGTAGTTCTCGTGAGCGCACAGCAGTTGACCGGCCTCATAGTAAAGTTTATGTTTCATCAGCAGGGAACGGCACGCTTCCAGCTCAAGCGCGCAGCCTCCAAGAGATCCTGGTGGGCCCTCAACATCTGGGTTAGGCTCCTGAATGAGAACAAGCAGTTCCTTGTACCGCTTGAAGTGGGCGTAAAGACGGAAGAGCGCCGTATCAATAGCTTCTACGCGACGCGCGTCCTTGGGGCCGCCTCCAACTGCAGCCGAAACGGAGCGACCTCTTGCCGACGCCGTTGTGTGCACGCGGGCACGCGCCTTGTCGCGCATATGCTTCTTGTATTGGCCAAGGAACTTGAGAAGAGCTTTTTGGGCAGCATTGACGAGATCAGCAGCGTCACTCTTGGCGATATCACTGTTCAACGGCGCGCGCGGAGATGAAAGCAGTTCCTGGATAACGGATGTGATATCAGGTGCAGAGCTGCTGCCACGTGGGAGCACCTCGGGCTTGAAGACGGAAGGTTCATATGCGAACGAGGCGCACTGCAGCTCCGGGAAAAAGGCAATAAACTCACATGGCTCAATAGCAGCACGGTACATGTAGTCTGAGGCCTGGTCGAACTCCAACCGCCGTAGCAGCGCCACTGTCGCCTGACGCTGGAAGCGTTTGATCTTACTGCGCTGCTTGTCGCTCGACAGCGACGAAATGGACTTGCGCACCAAGTTCTGGGCCTCGTCAATCTGTCCTCGGTCCAAAAGCTCGCCAACCTGTTGATCCAGCGGCATCGGTTCGATCTTCATGACACTCGACGTCCCGTTCGATTCCCTCACGCCGACAATCACCACGTCTTCGCTGTCTCCACTCGGTCTCGGCTCCATGTCCCACTTCATGCCGTTGGCAAACATGCACACCGCTCGAGTCAGCGGCATGGTCTGCACCAAGGCGCCGTCACTCGCGCGATGGATCTCCACGCCAACTCTCGGCACAAGAGCCAGCACGTAGGGCGACGAGAACTCGACGTGCTGCGGACTCTGCGACCACGTGAGCGAGTTCTTGGGCAGTGTGTCCCCCGTAAAGCCCACAAAGACCCCGACTCGGTCCATCACGGCGACCAGAATCTCCTCCTTGGGCAGCAGCTTGACCACAGGGAACACGGTCGGGTCCTGGATCCCGGGCGAGTTGATCTGTGTGGCTTCTCCGGACTTGTCGTTGAGCAGATAATAATCCTTCCTGTACCCGACCACCACTTTGTTCCTGTACCAGCTCATGGCTTCAGGCACATCTTGGGTACTGAATTCTCGTAAAAAGGCGTAACTCTTGTCACTGCCATGGTACTGGTAGATGGCAATGGCTTTGCGCTTAAGCAAAGCCACTCCGAGGCGGAAATGAGGTGGTCCACGCTGATTGATACACACCAGACGCACGTGGTGCGTGTTGGCCTTGGAGAAGTCGAAGTCCAGCGGCTTGAGGTCCGTGGCCCCATGCGCCGACACTTGTCCGTTGGAGACGACGATGAGCATGCGGATGTGGGGCACGGCCAGCAGCTGCTCCACTCGCTGGCCGTGCGGGAACGTGTACGAGGCTGTGGACATGGACGTGCCCTTGCGCGTGTCAAACATGACCAGTCGACCGTCTTTGGAGCCCACGACGACGCGGGACGAGTAGTGCGAAACGCACTCCACCTTGCCCTCGAAGCCCGTGACCAACGCCGTGGAGCGAAACGCCACGCGCTGCTCACCGGAGGAGGAGGACATGACGACGGACACCAAGGGGGCGGACAGCAAGGGGATGAATAGAGGGGAGGTCTCACAGATACTAGCTTGAGCTTTTTGGGTCGGATTCTTCCCGGGATGTGGGTGGTGTGGTACAACATAAATGTATCCATCATGATGATGTAAAAAGCGTTTTCTTTTTTTTACAAAATACGCTTTTTGTTTGCTTTTTTACGTTACGGCTAGTCAAAGATTATACCGTTGAAGATGCGGGTGCTCGTGTGGTTCCGCCGCGATCTTCGTGTGCACGACAACTTGGCGCTCGATAGGGCGTTGCAGCTGATCAAGCAGCAGCAAGAGGAACAGAAGAACAGTGTCCACGTGGACTTCATCCCGTTGTACATTGTGCACCGCCCCCAGCTCATGCGTTGCGGCGTGAACCGCTTCCAGTTCGTGCTCGAGAGCGTCTCGGACTTGCGCGACGCGTTGGCTGAACGAGGCTCGCGGCTTGTAGTCGCACGAGGTGACGGAGTGCAAGTGCTGAGGCGCCTGCTGCCGGCGTGGGGCATCACACACTTGCTCTTCGACGCAGTCTGCGAACCTTACGCTGTCGACTGAGACAATCGAGCGATCGCGTTGGCGAAGCACCTGGGCGTTCAGACCCACGTGACAAAAGGGTACAATCTTTACGATTTAGAGACAGTGATTGCTAGTAACAGAGGAATAGCACCTAAAACGTACCGGGTGTTCCTTAAAGCGGTGGCGACGCAGCCGAAGCCGAGCCAGCTGCTTCCGACGCCAGACAAGCTGCCTGCCCCTATGAGGACGCACAGTGAGTTGTATCAATTAGTAGTTGACTACTGGAAGGACAGAGTCAAACCGGATAAGGTAGTACAGCAGAAGGAAAAGGAAGAGCAGGAGGAAGAGGAGAATGACCTGGACGAGAAGACTAAACAGATTGACGAAATTGCCGGCCCAGACCACCTTTTCACGCTCCCAGAACTGACGGATTTTGGGTACGAAGCCCCAGAGAGACACTCGTTCATATATGGGGGCGAGCAGAATGCACTACGGATTTTAAAAGAATATTGTCGAGATGAAGACCGCGTGGCCAAGTTCGAGAAGCCCAAGACGTCCCCCGCTCAGACACCCCCGACTCCCTCGACAACAACGTTGAGTCCGTACTTGTTTTTCGGATGCCTCAGCCCGCGGACATTTTTTCATCAACTACGAGCTATTCAAGAACGCCACAAAAAAGTGTCAGCGCCACCTGTGAGTTTGGACGGACAACTTCTTTGGCGTGAATTCTACCATTGTCATGGCCGCGCCAATCCTTATTTTGACAAGATGGAGGAGAGCTCTACCTGTTTGCAGGTAGATTGGCGGTGGCATACAACTCCAGAGAAGGAGGAAGATATGACTGACGACGACAAGCTTGCTCGCACGCAGTTTGAGGCTTGGAAAAATGGTCGGACTGGTTTCCCGTGGATTGACGCCATCATGATCCAGCTAAAGGAGGAAGGCTGGATGCATCACTTAGCGCGTCACTCGGTAGCATGTTTCCTTACGCGCGGTGATTTGTACATTTCATGGGTGTGTGGGCTCGAGGTTTTCCAAGAGCGGCTGATCGATCACGACTGGAGCCTTAACGCCGGCAATTGGCTCTGGCTTAGCAGCAGCTATTTCTTTACAGCGTACTTCCGTGTGTACTCCCCGATATCATTCGGTAAGAAATGGGACCCTGAAGGCCTCTTCATCAAGAAGTATATCCCGGCGCTAAGGGATATGCCCGCCAAGTATATCTATGAACCCTGGAAAGCCCCACTCACTGTGCAGCACGCTGCAGGGTGCCGCGTCGGTGAAGACTATCCTTCCCCCATTGTAGACCACAAAACCGCAATGGGTCGGTGCTTGGACGGCATGAAGAGGTCATACACCAACAGTCAGTACGGCACTCCACCGACTTCCAGATCCACCCGGAAGCGTCCACGTGGGGACTCAGCGAACTCGTCCGAGGCGGCCGAATAATAAACGACGCGGCAGCTACAAGAACTGATTGTCAAAGTTTTTTTATTCATCGGCGTACTCAGGTGGGTGTGGGTGTTGGTGCTGGATGAAGTTGACCTCTTGTCACCACACACGGGCGAACCCCTACCGCTCGAGGAGTGCGCGAGGCTGTTAACTTTGCACTCATCTTCTCCAACTACTATGTACATGTAGTATTAATTTGTATTGTTTCATATACGCTGCTGTGGAAACTGAGGCGGTTGAGCGTTGTTTAACCCTAGACGAATTATTGAAATGGCTCGAAGCAGGTCGACTCGTCCGCTGATAATGGACTTTGTCAGTAGGTGCTGCGCGGTGATCATCCTCTTGAGTACTTTATTGTCGCGTTCTGCACATTGTCGCTGCTGCATCTGCTTCATAGCGACGGATTTCCACTGCGACTTGACCACCATCTTGGAGTGGTCCGCAAGCCTTGATTCAGCCAAATGCAGACGCGCAAGCTCAACGTCGAGTGTAGTTATCTCACGACGCAACTGGTCAATTTTGGTCTGGGTCCGTCGCATCGAGGTGATGGAAGTACGTTTGCTGCTACTAGCAGGTTTCTGTCACGGGCACGATGTGTCCACACTGGTCGACTCGGACAGTTTTTCTGAAGATGCAGAAGAATGTCCTTGACGAATGCTAACTCTTCACGTTGCCCAAATTAGAATCGTGTCGTAGTCGCTCGGGGTTGTTGCCTTGGGCAGGGAAAACTCGAATGAGTAGATGTTTACAACATTTCCCACCCAAAAGTTTTTCGCAAAAAATGACAAAAGTCGGTTCCATATAAAAAAACATTATAAAAAGTGCATTTTCACATTTTCATCCGCATAAAAAATGCAAAGTTGTTGCATACATGGCTACATTCCACTTCAACTGTTGTTGCTGTACGCTATGCCTTAGTAGTCCGTGTTGAGTGCGAGTGCCACGCCCTGGAGCACCCAGTGTGAGGCGTGTTCAGTCGAGTAGAGATCTGCTTCGAAGACGAGGCCGACGCCCATAGCGTTCCGACGCGACTGGGTGACGTACACTGGTGTGCGGAAGGTGTTCTGCAGCTTGAGTCGACTGGCCTCGATGGGGATGACCTGGAGAATGGGCAGCTCTTCCACGAGCTGTTTGGGTCGTTGCGCAGCGAGGCAATTGTGCTCGAGGTCCCATGACGCGCCTTCCAGGAAGAGCCCCTTGACGTAGCAGCCGGCGTCGTCTTTCTCGCCGTCCAGGGCAGGAAGCTGCGAGTCGTTTGTGTAGCTCGTCACGCGCGTGTACAGCGTCGACTTGTCCAGCGGCCAGTTCTTGGCTCGACAGGTAGCTTGCACCAGAGCTGTGAGATACGACTCCGGGATGCCCAGCCCCGAGAGCCACATGACTCGCGGGTCTCCATTTGCGATCCAGTCCATGTACTGCTTGAAGCGCTTCGTGAAGTGCTCCATCCAGCTACCAAGTGGCTTCTCCGTCTTCGGACACAACGATCGCCAGAGGTTGGGGAGGAAGCCGTCGTAGAGAGCGTTACCAACGGCATCCAGCTCATCGCTCATACCGATTTCGCCTACGAGGGCTTTTTGGAGATCTCCGAGCGACACTCGCATGCGAGTCGTGAGCAAATTCCACCGGTCGAGCTCCTGTAGCAGCACCACTTGAGTGGGTAAAGGCGTGAGTCCCAGCTTCTTACGGATTTGGTCCACGTCGACAGGCTCCGGTACCTTCGACTGGATGTCGCTGGCCACGTTGCCGATATGGTCTTCACGCGATACTCCCGCGCCTGATTGAGCTGACCTCGGTTGGAGAGAGATCAGGTCTTTCCACACGCTCTTCGACATGTTCGTGTAGTACCCGATCTCGGCGTTTGGATGCAGACCAAACACCGCAGGGCTGTTTGTTAATGGCAGGGTCTCGACCGTAGCTTCGTAGTCGTCTAGCTCAAGTGTCAGCGAGTTAGAAGTGCCGTCCAACGCACCAGGAAGCACGTAGTCGAAGCCCGAACGACTGAAGTAGAACCGTTGACAGTCATCGAAAAGGAAGTCGCCCATGTATTCCGACAGGTACGTGGTGAGGATACGTCGGTCGTAGTCGTCACTGACGCGGCCTCCGTACATCGCATCGCCGATAAGGTACTTGAGCGAGCCCCAGGGTAGCTGTTCGTCCTGGTCTTCGTACGCCTTGTACAGATAGAGACTCAGCAGCTTCCGTGATATCGTAAAGTCCGACTCGTTGAAGTCGTAGCTCACGTTCCAGCCGATCTTGCCGTACTTGCGCCGCTCGAGTACAACAGCATGCAAGAAGCACAGCACGTAAACTACTGAGCGGAACGCTGAGTGCGGACATTCCTCCAGCATGGTCTGGTCCAGCTTTGAATAGAGACTTCGCATGTTTTGTTTGAGTCCGTCTGGTGGTTCCGTCACTACCTTGAGCGAGCGCTGCAAGATACCCAGCGGGAATCGGTCCGTGGGCTCGGTGGTGAGCCACAATCGGAAGTCTTTGTGAGGTTTTGTCATGGCCAGCAGCATCTTCTCCAACGTCCGCAGCCAACTGGCTAGCAAGTGGCAATTCTGCAGCAGCACCCAGTGTCCACGCGTTGCACCTGCCTCTAGCATTTGCTCAGCTAAGGGTCCTTGACCCTGCCCCAGCGCCAAGAATTTGAACCGATGGCCAGAGAAGCCGTACTCGTCGCCCAAAGTCTGGATGTCGCTCTGTGGATCAGCCCCTGGACTCAAGATGCACACGATCGGTGCTGTGGCAGCACTCTGGCTGTAAATCCGCGCGTAGTCCAGCACCGGAGGCTGGACGAACTTCTCGCCCATCATGGCCATCACAAACAACTTCATTGCATTGTACACGCGGTCCTGTCGGAAGCACCGAAAGACTAGCAGCTTTTGCAGGCTGGACAGTTTGTCCGAGTATCCGCACGGAAGGTCTGCGAGTTCTGGAGCTTCCAGGTCGTACCAAGCTTTCCACTCACTTGTCTTGTTCGCGAAGTCTGCCATCAGCGAGCCGAAGACGCTACTGCCGCCTTCACCGAGTTTACTGAGGCACAGCAAGTCTTTCCATCCAGCACCAGATACCCACGTAATGTCTTCGGGTTTCGGTTGAGATGCAGCATCCAGAGACGTATCTCCCTTTAGGAAGAAGTCGAGCTCTGCTCGGTTGAGCTCACCGGAGGCACTTAAGATCATGCAGGTCATCTGGAACGAGAACATGAGCTTGTGTCGCTCGAAGATGCCTGTGCACGTGTAGTCGTACATCATCTCCGTGATCGACTGCGCCATAAAGCGCAAACGTTTCTCGAGCACGACGTCGCGTTTGGCAGTCTCAAGTGCCGTGTGGAAGACCGTGAGGAAACTCGCAAGCGAGATCTCGTACATCTTCATGATCGTAGCGAGAGCTGCCATGGCGAAATACATGATAGATCCACGCAACGCCACAGGGGTATACACCTCACGAGCCTTGGTGATCTCGTCCTTGGTGAAGCTGGCCAGCTCTAGCTTCGCACTGATCTCGGTGGCCTTGTTCTTGGTCTCATCCAGCGTCGCAATGAGCTCCTCGTTATCCAGGATATTGCCCGAACTGCTGGATAGTTCACGTAGCAATGTGTCTTCGAGCTCCACGATCAGCTGAGTACTCTCCGACATCTCCGTCACTAGGTCACTGTACTGTTCCTCTAAATCTGGTCGCTCGTGAGCCACCACGACATTGAGTAGCTGGTTAGCCAAGCCATCTTGAGTCACGCTGTAGTTCACGATCATGGTTTTGCCCATAACTTCCGGGGAGTAGTGAGGGTTCGCCAGCTTGGACGTGAGGTAGAGACGGAAGTTGGCGTCCCACTCGACGTTCTTGTCGCCAAGCTTAATGAGTCTCTGCGAGCCCTCCAAGAACGTACTCTTCTCCAGCACGGGGTCCAATATCGGATCCAGCTCCTCGTCCACGCTTTCAAACAGGAACGGGTTGCCGAACTGAATGGCCAGCTCCAAATGTTTCATGAAGTCCGGGTCGCTCAATGTCTTGACGGTCAAACTGTTCTTCTCCTCCTTCTTCTTGATCCAGTTCACAGCCTGCTGCTGCGGGTCAATACACAAGGGGAAGCGACTGGCCTTCGTGGTCAGAATTCCATTCTGCACCGAGTGTTCGTCCGCAGGCAAACCTTCAGAGACCCACTTCTGGATCGTAGCGTCATCTGTGAGTGAACTCTCGAGACGGAAAGGTGACGTGACGGGGAGCTTGCGCGCCTCGATGTCCTGGAAGAAATCGCGATAGATGAGCTCTGACCGGTAGTCGAAGCTGAAAGCACCGGCGTAGCTCAGGAAACTCGCAGTAAGCAGACAATCGCCTACAAGTCGCTCGCTCTGGAGGTTGAGGGAGTCGACGTCCTTTGTCCAGCGTGTACGCTCGGAACCGAGACCAGCGAGCAGCTTACTTGCCGCCTGCAACCGCTTCTGCATCTGGTCTGCCTGTGTTTTAAGCCCTTGAAGCTCCGAATTGGCTTCTTGGAACTGCGTGGACAGGTTATCGAGCTCCGTCTTCAATCGATCAAGTGTCGCCTTGAGGTCCGCAAGCTCCTGCTCCTTGATTGTTTGCTCCTTTTCCATCGTCTTCACCTTCTGACGCAGCGGATCCACGTTCTTGGCCACATCGTGATACTTTACAATAGCCACGACCCACACCAGTAGGCCAGCACCAGCCCTCGAGATGGATTTCATGTTCTCGATGTTGAGATCCGGGTTCTTGAAGAACGTCTTGATCTTCGTGATCATTTTCGCGGAGATCTTGTCCTTCTCGTACTCTTTGAGCAAGGTGATGAGGTTGGCATTGCTCAACATGACCTTGGCCCCTTTCCAGTCCAGCTCCAGCTCTTGACCTGTAGGCTTGAGGATCAACACGCACATGCACACTGACATGACCAGTGGAGGTGGGGACGCGAACGACTTCAACTCGGTCAAATCCGCCTTGGACAGATCTTGCAGCGCTGCAGCAGCAGCTTCCACAGCTGGAAGTGCCTCCAGCAACGCAGCGTCGGCTTCTTCTTTCTCTCGAGCGATCAGCACTGATGCTTTTTCGCACTCGATCTGTGTAGCCGCAGCCACTTCCTGTTGCTTTGAAGCAACGGCGGACTTCTCCTCGATTGTCTTGATGAGAGCTTCGCACGCTAGCGTCTTTTCGTCTACAATCACCTTCTTCTCGGAGAGCTCTATCTGCATGACATCAACGGCTTGTGCAGCTTCAACAAGCTTCGTCAGACCTCCTTTCAGACGAGCGATGCTGGCTGTGACCTTGACCTTGTTCTCCTTGAGTTGCAACCGGTAGTTCGAGATGAAGTCGAGATAGTTCTTCGGCGTCACGTAGTAGTGTCGACGCAGTTCCTCTCCGAACTGGTGGGCGACACGAACTACACGCAAATGTGCATGCACGAGATGGTTGGTCACCTGCTCGCGAGATTCCTCCGGAATGGCCTCTTCGGCCAAGAAGTACTGGGCCACATTGCGTAGTGCGTCTTCAGGCCAAGCAAAGAACCAGTCCATGACTGTAGCAGACACGAGTCCGGGGAAGTTGCGACAGCGGGTCCGTAGTGTGCTGCCCGAGGGAGACATCGCTAGAATCACGTGGAGGTTCTGCCGACACAAATTCACGTAGTATCTCCAGCAGCTCTCGCTTGTTTCAACGAGCCCTGCAGCCTTCACCTGATCCCGGACAGAACTTGCAAGAGTGTCACGCTCGTCGGTCTCAAATAACGCAGGAACAACACCAGTCGTGAGCATATTGTTGATGAACTCGAGGAAACCTTCCTCCACTGCGTGCGCGTCCGTGAAGAGGAAGACCACAGGCTTCTTTCCCAGCATACGATAGAGGTCTTTCAGGTTCTCTCGGAACTCCGCTTCGCCGTATCCTCGAGTGAGGAAAATCTCAAAGAGATCGTACCCGGCAGTGAAAGCTGCAAGACGTGAAAGACTCTGCTTCCCACTGCCACCCACACCGATCAGCAGAGCGTGACCCAGCGGGTTACGGATAATACGCAGGATGCGCGATAAGTGCTCCAGTGCCATCTCGAACAGAACCAGCGTCATGGGTTTGTTGTCCAAGTTGTACGTCTCCAGAGCTTCATCAAAGATGCCTCGAATACGGCGGTACGACTCCATGTCCTGGTACAAACGAGCATCTTCAGTTGCTGCTTGGCCGGTGATACGCCCAATGCAGTCCGCGTAGTCGCCAAAGATAAGGGGATCAACCGAAGCCACCTCCACTTCGTCAGGGAACGACTCACGCAGGATCTGCGTAATGGCTCCGTCCACTAACGCGTTGTCGGACTCGCTCGTGAGCCGATCGCAGAAGATGCGCTTCACTTCGTTGCGCCACAGACGCACAATCTTGTCAGCGCGATCGAATTTGTCGGTTGTGGCCATGCAGATTCCTTCGCAGACACGACCGAGATCTCGCAGGTTGAAGATGTAGTGGAACTTTGATGGGGTGGGAGGCAATTTCTCGAGAGTGAACTCGAAGAACTGAAGAAGAGCTTCAGTCAGCTTGACTCCCTTCGCTTGGATTTCTTCGCTGAAGTTACGCAGATACGTGGTCACGATGGAGCCGTAGATGTGCTTCAGCACCTCTTTCGTCGGAGGGGTGAGGTTGTACACGTTGAATTGTGCCACGAAACGCGGATCCACTTGGTTCCGGCCACCTCCGGGAGGTCCCATGGCTCCGATGAACAGCAAGTCTTTGAGTATACGCAGGTCAAGTTCCTTCCCGCGGTCGTAAATGCTGCCACGATTCATCACAAAGTGCAGAAGAGCGATCGGCTGCTGCGTTCCGTAGAGATCCACCTTGGGCATGTTCAAGTCGTCGATGAAGATCAGCAGCTTCTTCCCCGCCGGAGGGCCGTAGATTTTGCCCGACCGCTTGTCAACATTCGCTTGGATGTTTGTCTGGACGTCCAAGCTGCTTGTACGACTCGAAAAGTTGATACTTAGAGTCGAGCAAGTCTGCTGGTCTAAGTCCTTGAGATAACTCTGGATCGTCACCGTCTTGGCCGTGCCGCTCTCGCCCACGAAAAGGATCGGCTTCTCAGTCCGCATGCAGCTAGCAAGGATGAAGCTGTAAAGCACCGAGTCGGTAGTGGGGACAAACACTCGCGAGAAGTTGAACGGTGCTGGCTCAGCGTATGGCACAACGCGAGATTCCCAGGGCTGCCACTTGCGCGTCTCCAAGTCGAAGAAATTGTAGTAGAGACTCGTCGCGGGTAGCGGACAGTCTGCAATCTTGCGGATGAACTCGTTGAAACGTGTGCGACTACTACCGAGCAACGCAGCCCCCAACGACCAAACCAGACTGAATAGAAAGAGGCCTTCGACGCTTGCTCGGTCTGTTGTCGGGTCCAAAGAGCCATCACTGGGTAGGAACGCATCAAGCGAGATGCAGAGCTGCTTGCACATTTCCATGTTGCTGATTGGAATCACCTGCTGGCATTTTGCTACGATCTCGTCCGCTCCAAAGACACCTTCAAGGATGAAATCGACGCACTTAGGCACGTACTTGTCGAACAAATCGAGCAGTAAAGTCCGCTCCAGTGGCGTTGAAAGGGTCCCAGACGGTGGTGAAGTTGCAGTCGGAGGCGCATCAGGTGATGAAGTGGCAACTATCAGAGGGTATTTCTTCTTGAGCCAGCGCTCGTAGTACGGACGATAGCCGAGGTTCTTTGGATCGACCCACACCATTCCACAACGGCTAATGGTAGCAGGGGAAGCGTATTGTAAGTCGAAGGTCTCACAGATCATACAGCAGTGGGTCTGCAGTCGGATACGTTCACCGTTAGGCAGAGTGAGCAGCTTGTTGTCATCCATGACACTGTTCATGTTCTCCACCCAGACGGCATCGACGTCTCCATCGTAGATAAGCCAGCGTTTTTCGTTTTCCTTTCCAATAGGAAGAGGTTGGTTGAGCTCACGGAAGAGTTTTGACAGCACGCCGTCCGTCCAGTCACGCGTGACGGGGTCCATCGTACCATAGAGTTCTGCGATCGGCTGAGCCTTCGGGTTAAGCACGAAGATCTTGACTTGTTCGTCCAAAGCCGTTTTAGATGCAGCAGCGAGAGTGTTCAGGACAAGAGTCTTCCCACCACCTGTGGGGCCTACGATCATGGTCGTGTGACGCACTAGCATCGTCTCGTACATCTGGATAATCTTGTCAATTTGCTCGTTGTACACGGCGGAGTTTGTCGTGTTGTACTCGCCGGCAATGAGTTCCGCTTCGATCGCGTCTTTCAAGGCTGCGTAGCCCACACGAGGACAGTCCAAACCAGGGAAGAGGTCGTTGATAAGTCCGTGGAAAAGAGGCACGTCTTCAAACACGAACTTGGGCATATTACTGTCACGAAGCGCTCGCATGAGCACCAGATCTTCGTTCATATCGCTGTACTCGCGTTTGAGCGATCCGGCCATAACCAACACGCTCTTGAGCGCTCGCAGACCGAAATCGTAGTGATACTGCTTGGAAAGCTGCTCGCGCGACAGTTTGTACAACACCGTCATCTTCTTCGCGAGCGATACGGCGTTTTCAAACCCCTCAGAGAAGAGCATGATCTGGCAGATCTGCAATAGATCGGGGACGATCATCGTCACGGGTCGGAATAGCGCCTTGAGGTTGTCTGGGAGCTCCGTTCGTCCGGCATAGCCTGGGTTCATAGTGATGAAGAACCCGCACGTGGCGAACCCGGCCGTGCGGTGAATGGCGATCTCCGTTCCGAACCCAATATCAACGGTGGGTTTGTCGTAGTTCAGAGCATTTTGGATAGCTCGAAGTTGTGCTGACACGACGGACAAGACCTCGATATTGATGCGGTTGAACTCGTCGAAACAGCCCCACGCACCCACTTGAACCAGTCCGGAGAAAATGCTGCCCATAGCTTTGTAGTCCAGACCCTCTCCGCAGTTGATCACATAGCACGGCAGTGCGAGCGACTTGGCCAGATCTTTCACCGTCTCCGTCTTGCCTGTACCAGCAGGACCAGCGGGGGATCCTCCCAACTTGAAAGTTAGAGCTTGAGTGAGTGTCATGTAGCAGCGATCGGTGAGTGGAGTGATCACTAGTCGGCCATTCAGCCCCATGTACTCGTAGCCGTAGCGGAAGGTGCCAGTGCATTGACTGATGACAACGTCGTCTACATCCTTTCGCCAGTAAAATCGCAGTTGGGACTCCCACGCGAACTCTTTCTCGTTCAGAATGCTGTCGCGTACGAACGAGTCGACGATATCTCGCGCGTGGACGTCGATGATAAGCAACGTGTTCACTTTCTTGCGTGTAAGTTTGTCCAGTGGTTCGCGTACACGTCGTACAAGGCTGTTGAGCTGCTCTGTTAGTCTCCCTTCGAGTCCTTTCATGGCATATTTGTCGCCGCCTTTGACACGATGAAACACGTCCTCAACCTCCCAGGTCCACCAGATCTGACTGCCAACTAGCGACACCATTCCCAATACTTCTTCGAGCCACTTCGTGCGATCCATGTTCGCATACTGGAACACACCTTCCTTGGCGATACGCTGCAGTGTGACTCGCATTTCGTCTTCCACGCCAGTCATCCACGCCTCAACAGGACCTTCAACAACCGACAGTGTGCGGAACTGGAACCCCTCTCCCTCTGCGCTCTCCATCGCGCCGACGTTCTTGTTGTTGCGCACGAAACTCAATAGTTTGACGTTGTCGAACAGCTTGAGCATGTGAACTTGAATAGAAGTCGGGTCCGAAGAGCCCAAGACACTCAGAAGCTCGTCATCCGAGATGAAGAAGAACCGTGGGAAGGAATTCCGCTTCGTGTCCAGGTAGTCACTGAGGGACTTTTGGCATTTGTCGAGACGTTCCGAGAGCGCGTGCAGCGTTTCCACTCGGTTTTCAGCAGTGCAAGCCTCCACTGCATTCGCGTTCTTGTAAGTGGCGCCCATGATGGTTTTCCACGCCTTGTCAATGGCGTCGAACTTCTTGGCCTCCTCTGGTAGCTGCTGCCGAATATCCTCGGCTCCAACGAAAATGCTCTCGAGATACATCCACTTGCGCTGCACGACGAACCAGATATCCAGACACTCGTTCACTACACCAAGCCGCTTTTCCCACATGCGAACGCGATCAGAGAAGTTGGCGATGAAGCGTGAGCCGGACATGGTCTGCAGGTTCAGCATGTGGTCTTCCAGCGTGATTTTCAGGTCGTCTGCAGCTCGAAGCACCCAGCCGCGATCGGTCCCGTTCTTCTTATACTTGACGAGCTCCAGCACCGCCTTGGCCCACGAGTCTTCAATCTTCAAAATCTCCTGCTCGATCTTCTGCTCTTGCATGGCGGCGTTCACGATCTCTCCGATTTCGTTCGAGAAGCGGTGCAGCTTCATGGCAAAAAGGTTCCCGAGCGTGAACGTCTTAAGGTTCATATCGAAACGCACCTGTGTGACCGTCATGAGTTCCTCCCAGTGACGCGGCTTCATGGCCTCGTTCTTGAGGCTCTGGATGAGAGGGATACTCTCTTTGAACGACAAGATCTGCTTCTCCACCTCTATAAACGTAGGCATGGCCTTCAGGTCCTTGGGGACTTTGCGGCAGCGCTTTTCCAGCTCCTCGATGCCTTTGTTCATGGCTGTCACGTCGAGTTCTGCCCACAGCATACTTGAGAGGTTGCTGATAAACTCTTTCTGCTCCGTGTACAGATCGTAGATAACCTCCTGCTTTTCCAAAGCTTCGGCGATCTGCTGTAGCTCCGGGTACGAAGTGATAGGAAGCGCGAAAAGGTTCTCAGCGTTCGCGAGCTCCTGTCGCCGAGCCTTGAACATGGTGAGTTTCTTCTTAAAAGCCGATACCATTTCGAGTCCAGCGTCGAGATCGAGTGAGCACGTCCCCGGTCCGCGTTCTAGGAACTCCTTCTTCATACTCTTACACTCGTCTGCAAAGTCCACCGCGTCCTGCTTCGTCACACCTCGGAACTGGTCTTTCACCTTTACGAGACGCAAGTCTTTCGTTTTCGATGTGAGGAATAAATTCTTCCACCGCTGCTCCAGTGAGAAAGCTTTGTTGAATTCCGCTGGGTCTCCAGTAATGCTGAAAGTCTGGAGCGTACGATATCGCTCGATGATGTCTGCGTATTCGAGCTCCATCTCCATGCCCATGTCGCTGATGCTCGCGACTGTGTTTAGAACCTTCTTGAGGGACTCGAGGTCTTCAGGTGTTGCTTCCAGCTCTGACTCAAGTTGGTCCATGGTGCCGCTGATCGCGAGCAGCTTTTTACTCGACACCTCTAGAAGAATTTTACCGTAGTCGTCCTTCCACATCTCAGCCTGCTTGGCGATAGACACGGCCAACGGTAGACAATTGATCTGCAAGAAGTCTGTGTCCTTCTCGGTGGGCTGGTTGCGCACAGACTCAGCAAGGCGACTGTACTGAGCCATACGCGTGTCGAAATACACGCACGGAGGCTTCTTGTCCGCCAGTTTTTCAAGAGCACTACGTCGTTTGGTGTTCCAGAGGTTGTAGACGGTGTCATATCGACGCCAGCTATCCAGATAGCGGTTCACGATGTTGAAGACCTTGTGGATCTCCTGGTTCAGCGACAGTGTCATCTTGATCACGTACGGGTTCTGCGAGATGTCCGAGTAGAAGGTGAAGGTGATAGGCTCCTCGTCCTCATTAACTACGAGAGGTGCAGTCTCGCGACAAGTGCCGTGCATCCACCGGATAAAGGCCTTGGCACTCTCAACAATATGCTTCACACACTTGCTAAGGTACTTGTACATGTCTGACAGAGACGGCGTCACGATGATATCCTTGCCGTTCATCGTCGCTTTCACCTTGCAAAGAGGTGGACGCTTGAGCTTGCCTCCTTCTCCTGGGCCCATGACCGACATAGCACTACTGATGTCCTTCGTGTGGACATTGAGAAGCGCTTGGAACGTCGTCATGGACGCAATAATCATCTTGGTGATCGCGTTGAAAATGCGGCGCTCCCAGTACATGTAGTACGTCGACATCTCCGGACTTGTGCCTGTATTCACCCCAGCGACGATTTCTTCCACCTTGATAAGTAGCGGTCCGATAGAACGGTAGCTCTGCACCAGCTCCTCAATACGCTGCATACGGTTCCGCTCCACTAACTCGTAGAACTCGCCCACCTCCGTCACGACGCCTTCCTCAAAGTCTTCGATCTTGATCAGCAGTGTGTTCTCAATGTCCATCACGATTTCTTCCACCATCTTACTGCTCTTGTGGATTTGGCTGACGAGGTTTGCGAACTGGTTGAGTGACTTGTTGCAGTTCTCGATGAAGCTCAACACGCGCTGCGAATTCCAGTTGAGAGGCGAAAAGCCCACTCGCAAAACATCCTCGAGAGTCTTCAACTGTGAACGCAAGAGATGCGTCTCCACAGGCGTAAGCTCCGCAAGAAGCGAGTCGTACCGCCGGAGCATGAGCGTTAGCTCCTGCACGTACTGGTGATACTTGTCTTCTTGCAACGTCACATTCAACGCCTCTTCTGGGATTTCAAACCCGAGACGGTCAAGATATTTGGACTCTTTGATGATCATCGCCAGCTCGGGGGAAAAGTTCGCGTAGAACGGAGGCTGCGGTAACTTGTAGAGCATGACTCCAGTGTCAGACTTGCCCACCTCCAGCAGTTTGGGGCCCAGAATTGACTGCCTCAGACACTCGTTTGTGAGCGCAGGCACTTTGTCCTTCCAGTCTTTGTGAAGTTGCTTGATGTAGGCGTCCACTGCACGCGCGAATACTAGATACTTCTCTTTCACCTCTTCTCCATGAGGACTCTTGAGCAAGTCGTTCATTGCACGGAAGCGCAGGATAGGCTTCTTAGCGCGCAAGTAGAGCGCTCGTGACCAGCTAATTGCGCCCGCGACAGGCGGGTGGTTCTTGTAAACGGGAGGGCGGTGCTTGTGTCGGTGGAACTGCTCCTCCAGCTTCTCCAACTCTTTCGTGTACTGCATCAGGATATCCTTGTACTTCTCCATCATCTGCTTGTTGATTGACTCGCGCGACTGGATGTTCTGGAAGTTCTGCAGTAGATCGAACGCACCTTCGGCCGAACGGAGCTTCTGGAAGGAGGTGTCAATGAACTTGCGCGTCATGTGCTCGATCTCGCGCACCTTGTCACGGAACTGCACCATGACCGACTCCCAGCTTGTCTTATAGCCTCGATCGAAGATCTTAAACGGGACGCTTTCGAATGGGGCAATGAGACTTTCAACGCGGGCCATGACGTCGTCGATACCCTGAGAATCTCCCGTCACGGACTTCAGCTCCGGTCCCAGGAACTTGTTGAACTGGTCCAAGACTGTAGCTACTTCTTGTAGGTTCTCGCAGATCTTCGCCATGTAGTTCGTTTGCTCAAATAGCCGCTTGCGGTCGAACTCCCAGCGGTGATCTGTGCCGCTAGCCTCGATTCGTTCGCGTACTTTCATGTACGTCGAGTGCCACAACTCTAACACCATCTTGGCTTCCTCGATGGCGTGCAAGGCGTTCTCCGGGCTCTTACGGAGGATGATGTGGATGTTGATCTCCACAGCCACCTTGTCCACGATCTCCGACGCGATGCGCTCCATGAGCGGAACCATTCGTTCGTCCGTATTGTAATGTCGCGAGATTATCCAGACCATTCGGATGGCGTTCATCATGGACGGAAGCGTGTCGGCAATTGCCGAAAAGGAGCCGCTGGCGATGTTCTTGAAGTGCCGCTCCAAAGTCGTAAGGAACTTGACGTTGTCCTTCGCCTCCACGTAAAGCTTGCTGAGCTCCGAGAAGTGGTATTTGAACGTAAGCAACATGCTAGCCTCGACAAGCTCCAGCAGCTTGAGCATTTTCTGGACTGTCGGCATATTGATCTGCTCGAAGATTGTGCTGAGCGTGGCGTTTCGCTCTCGCCAGAACTCGATCTCGGCTAGCGGTCCCTTGCGCTTCGGGGTCTTGTGGGTCTCCTGCTCCACCACACTCGCTACACTCTTCGACCATTCCTCTAGCGCCTGCTCCAGCGTGTTAATAAGCTCGTAGTCGTCCAGATGGGACTTGGGCTTCGTGATGACGACGTCAGGGATGTTCAAGTGGATGTCGCCCTGGATCTGCTGGATTGCATTGGAGATCTGCGACGAGAACTTGACCAAGTTACTCTTGAACTCGTTCCGGACAGCGTCGATCACTTTGAGTGCCTGATGTGCAGCGGAGGAATTCTTGGCTCCAGTATCGTCACGTTCTGCTCGTCCATTTGAATAATCTGCTCGTGAAAGTTGCGGGTCAAGAAGTGGCATGAAAACATGGCAAATGATGCCTTCCAGGTTCGATAGCAGATCTCCAGTCGAGCAGCCAAGCTCCACATTCGTATGGACCACCTTCTCATGAGCATCGGTCACAACATTCTGAATCGTGACGGGACCTGCCGCCACCTTGATCAAGAACACTGTAGCCGACTCCGATGACTCTGCAGGCAGCGTGTTCAAGAACGTGTGGCACACTTGACGCGTAGTGGTCCGTGAGCGCTTCACAAGTCTCTTCACCGTCTCCGTCTGCAGTGGAGGTGCCTCCGCATCAAGAAACAACTGCTCATTCGTTGGCTCAGTCGGCAGGGACCCATCACTCGGTGGCTCTGTATAAAAAACATCAACATCATCAGCAACAACACAGTAACGAAAGATCCTCTTCTCCTCTGTCGCCCACCTGTTGGCGAGGCTTCTCTTGTCACCTCAACTTCTTCCTCCACCTCCTCTTCGAGTTCGTATTGCTCTTCCCCTTTGTAAAAGAAGAGCACGCTGCCAGCTTCGGTTTTAGACGAGAAGAACGACTGCACAAGCTCTGCAGCTGAAGGTTCCGCTTGGCTGTCCAAAGATTTGACTCTGGGCTGGAGTTGGTCGAACACCGAAGGCTCAACATCCAGTGCTCGCGACACGAGGCGTTGCAGCCAACGGCGCGTCACCTCGTCCAGCGACATGATCTCTGCCAAGCTTGGTATCCTTTATCTTTCGAGCAGGACGCTGGCGGATTGTGAAGCGCCGCAGCTCTTTAGGTCGCGTCGTTTCGATCTGACGATAGGGTACCATATACTTGGCACATGGCTACATGGCTACATGTTACTTCAAGTTGAAGTGCGGGGCATTGCTGATACCACGATTCCTATGTTACTTTCCAGTGTTGCGAGACACGTCCACCCCAAGAAGATGCAGCGTTGGAGGTCAGAGCTGTTGAGCTTACGCAGACATCGCAGCTTACGAGATGACGTGGCGCGCGTGGATTTTGGTGGCGCGTTGGTTTTGAAACGGTCAATGCTTGATTTGAACAAGCCGCTCCTATCTAAATGAAGGAGGCAGGTCAATCATTTCACAAACGCTTGAAGGAGGCTTCATTGAGAGTGGAGATGGTTGACCAGACTCAGGGCACAACAAGCGACACGACGGCGGATCTGAAGCCCACGGACCTCTCACCACTGCCACAAGAAAAGGAATCCCGAGCGTTGAGGATGACAAACGCTAGCGATGGACAAGACGAGAAGCACGACGAGGCAGAAACTTGGTCATCGAGAAACACTGCAGGTGGTACCAAAAGCGGGGTAACATTGACTCGGACGACGTCGCCACTTGAACTGCATCGACGCTGTAGAGAAACGATTGAGCGTTGTACTACAATGATGCGGGACCGGGAGCGCAAGATGCAGCGATTACAGCTAGCGCTGCCTCTTTCGAGCTTTGATCAGCGTCCGAATCGTCATTGTGCAACTCCACCCACTCGCTCGACTCCGCCGCGACTAGCCAAAAGGAATAAGCTTAACGCTACTTCATTGTTTAACAGAGAGATGAACTCGCCGGACAGAAGATCCCCGGCGTGGTCGGTATCGTCCACGAGATCCAGGCCGTCAACTCGGCTGCGCTCTGACGGAATGACAACGTCGCCACTGATCAACAGGAACTCTAAAAACCAGGCGCAAATGAGACCCCCCTTCCGAGTCACACCCGACACACCCAAACCTTCAAGTCATAAGAAGGAGAACGAAGGCACGCAGGAGAGCACCCTTACGCCAAGCAGCGAAGAACTTAGTTCAATTGACAAGTCCCCGAGTTCGTCGCACAATATATCGACGATGTTGTCGCCAACGTGGTCACGGCGCCAGCAAGACTTCATGGCTGCAATAGAAGATGAGGCTAACAACGACGACAAACTGCCATGAGTCATGGTCCATGACACGCGTGCCAGGTATTGTTACGGCTATTGAAATATGTCAAGCGCCACGATTGGGATTTAGAGAAGGACAGCCTCAGATAATTCAAGAAGAAAAAATGAACACCTCTCTATTTACTGTGCTTTGCATCTATTTTGCCGTCCATTTTAGCTACCTAAAACAGACTTCAATTTTTGGGAGGATTGTGAAGACGGTTTTCTTTTTGCACTCAATAGATCTTAAACCTAATTATTACGTATTCAGCCGAATTGTCGCCACTTTGTAAACTTGGGATTGTTATTGCAATGTTTCGAGAATTTCACCGGAGAGCGGGAACAACGACAAATACGCAGTGGTCTCAGTGATATTCTTTGCTATTGGCCTATTAGCACGTCATTTCCTACAGCACTACGATTCCTACAGATTATTACGAAATCGCAGAAGCTACCGTCGCAGTTAACAAGTCAAGCATAAACTACGCTGTCGTGGCCGAATATGTCCTCGCTATCGACCTTGGTTCCGCTCTCTTCTCTCGCAATTATTCCTCTTGGACGCGTGTTTTGAGTGGAGCATATGCCGCAATCGCATACGAAGTACGTCGTTTGTCGCGGTAGCACTTCTACACTTCAGCTCTCTTGGTGAGTAAGTTGTGGCCGACGACACGGAGGCGCTTAAGATAGTTGATAGTTGGTGCCGTCCTCATTAATAAGGGAGGCTGCGGACATGTAAGTTCGTGAGCGCGAGACTAGCTCGAATGAGCATCATCTTTGCGACTCCAGCTATCGTTCCAGTTGTCGATAACATGGGGCCGGACAGAACTCTACAGACGCTCAAACTCCACTGGAGAGTAGGTGGCCAGAGCCGTAATGCTTTGGGGGGCTTCAGCGTAGGAATTGATGGTAGACCGGAGGCGGCGAGTTCACATAATCGTCGGATTCGCACATACGACACGCTTTGACGGCAAGCCTAACGTTCGCCATCCAGCTGGACCAGGGTGGACACGTCTTGAGCAGTTCGTTCAGGCTGTAGCAGTCGGTATGGGTCTTGCTGGGTGCATCTTTGGGAGGGTGCCATAGTGATTGGTGTAAGAGGCAGTAAATTGGAAAATGTGGGGGATATTTAGTTGAGTAGTTAATCCGTCACCAAGTACTCGATCGTGCGTACGGGACTCGGTCCTCAGCGATTCTAGAATCTTAGGTAGGGATATAGGTAATCGAATATTCTAGAAGTATTTGGTAGAGTGCTTGCTCATTCGGTGGTTTGAACGAAATTTCGCGTTATGCTCGCAATTTCGTACAAAGATCTAATAAAAGTCTGAAATGCGAGCAAATCGCTCGCGATTGCTGCAATTTGGTCTTTCAAAGCACTACTGACGATTTTTCTTGCGCAATCACGAGTTTTGAGGCGCGATCTCCATCTTTCAAAAGCGAGCTAGTCGT